>OX456523.1:36742414-36857414 GCA_949748255.1 Eustalomyia histrio | reverse complement strand
TAGCCAGTGTATATTGATTTATTGTTATTAGCAAAAATGTAAAATTATCTAAAAGTAAAAAATCTAAGCTTTCAAAAAGGATATGATTTGTAAAAATCGTAAATTTTCCTAAGAAGTTAGAGCAAATTAAAAATGAGGGATTTTACTGGCGTTTGCTAAAAGTAATCAACTTTAAGCAGCGATGCAACATGCATGCAACTAGCCCAATTTTTGAAAAACTAAAAACTGCTCTGATATCATAGGAACCTGAAATACATATCAATGTGCTATTATTTATACATATTTATGCGAAGCCCTTTTCAAAACTCTGAAGGTCCCGCTATTTTTTTTCAAATTGATGTATTTTAGTTCAATTTCTTGGTAACATCCGGTGAACAAAGTATTTGGTCATATTTTACATCACACGCCTGGAGGTTAATAATATATTATATTCACCTTTATTTTTTTTTACCTCAATTTTTCTTTTTTTTTTACCTTAAAAGAAAAATCTTTTCACCACAAGTTCAATTTCGTAGTAGAAAAATACTTTGTCATATCTTTTCACCAGACGTCTAATAATATTTCATATTCACCTCAATTTCGTTTTTCATCTCGAAATTTTTTTCACCCCAAACATTTTTTCACCTCGAAATTTTTTTTCACCTCAAAATTTTTTTTACCTCAAAATTTTTTTTACCTCAAAAATTTTTTCATCTCGAATTTTTTTTCATCTCAAAATTTTTTTTGCCCACCCAAATTGTTCTCATACTTTAAAAATTCAATATTTCATGTCTGTACTGTTTTCTCATTTCTATTTTTTGTAAAAAAAAATAAAATTAATGCTTTTCCTTGTTTGAAATAGTTAAAAAAATATATATTTTAGTTTTTAAAAGACTACATATTATTTCCTATTTTATTAAAGCGGAAACACTTTTTATACATTCTTGTCATTTTGCATTCTAACGAATTTGTTCCGTTTGCCCTATTGAACTAGCCTGCGCTGAAACATGGTTAGTCATTATGTATAGCGAACTTCCTCTGTGAAAAATACTTTATTGTTGTAGTACTTATTACGTAATTCGTGAAAGAGAGCATTAAATTTTCTTGTTAGTTTACATAAAAAACATTAATAATGAAAAAATTAAAATTAAAAATAATTTAAATAATTTATAATTTAAAGAACTTATAATTTAAAAAATGTATAATTTATAATTTTCATTTCCCCTGAAGAAGTCACCCAATGTGGTGACAAAATATTGGGATAAATAAATATTTAAAATTAAATAATATAAATATAAAAAGACCTTACACTCACCAAAAAAAGTCTGTAATGGCAACTGAAAATTTTGCTGTTATTACGGGATATTCTGCTAATTTAAGCCCAGCGGTATTTTTTTGCTAATCTTAGCAACACATGTCTGCTGACGTGTAGTACAATGAAATTAGTAGAAAAATTAGTAGCCGCTACTAAATTTTAGTAGACTTTTGTAAAGTGGAATTTAAAATCTGTTTGCTAAAATCAGCAAAAAAAATTACTAAATACTATTAATATTAGTACAAAGTTTTAGATTTATTTTTTTTATCGAGCATCAAAAATGTTGATTATATTTTTTAAAAGATGTTTTATACATAATTAAAAAAAATCAAAGGCTTTTAAAATCTTAAAAATTGTTAAAACATAAACAAATTTATCATTTTGTTTTAATTTGGTAATTTCTGTTTTGAAAAATATTTTAGTCCATTTTTTTTTTTAATTTTAAGGTTAAATTTAATTGTTTTTAGGGCTGATTCTAAAAACCCCTTTTTAGTGCTATTTTAAGTGAATGTCCTCTTTTTAGACATGAGTCGGTATCTTCACTTCCGATCCCTTTTTTAATCCCATGTAACATTTTATGGCTATTTAAGTTTGTATGTATAAGTTTAAATTATTAGAAATAACATTTTCTTCAATATCGACTTTTTTAAAATTAGTATTTTTTTTTGCTAATTTTAGCAAATCGGTTTTCAAAAATTTGTAAAATGATTTCTGAAATTAGCAACAAAAATTTGTAGATATTCTGTAAAAATTATGTAATTTGTAAAATGTAAATAGCAAAAAGATTTTCTAAATAATAATTTTTTTACTAAAAATCAGTACAAAAATAGTAAAGTGGGATTGAATGAAAACCGTTTACAAATTTTTCTACTAACTTTTTTTTCTGAGTGTAAGCTCAATTTAAACTAATATACAAATCAAGAAGATCGAAGCAAACTAAAAGAATTTTTTTTAATCCAATTACTTTAAAACATTATTTTGGATGCGTATGATTAATATTTTTTAATTCCATATAACTCATACGTAAGAGAAAATTTAAATTTTCTCATACTCATACGTAAATTGCAAATTTGTAATAATTTTTAATATTGAATAACTTAAAAATTAAAACGAATACCTTTAGAAATATATGACCAATATTTTTCTCCTTGAAATATTCTTTAACTTATAACCTCGTACACCTTTCTATTTTATTCATAAAACTAATTTGAGTAACTATTAAAAAAAAAAATTCTAATCAGATGTTCTTTATATTTTGTTTGCTTAACATGCCACAACTGCAATAAAATTTCTTCTATTTCTCAGATAATGTTTTAAATGCCTTGTAGGCGGTCATTAAACTTAATTTTTGTACATTATTTTTCATTACAAACAACTAACTAGATATGAAAAAAAAATATAAGCAACAGGCAGTCAGGCCAGCAGAGGAGAAGTCATAACGACGAAAGTCAAACAACAAACAAATTATTCAATAGAAATAGTAAAAAAAATAATAATAAAACATCAACACAAAAATAATGCAAATATAGAAACAAACAATGCAAACACTCGTACTTTTCTATGTATTAACTTAAATATGCATTTGTACAATTGTATGTATGAATACAGCAAGTAGAGTGTAGTCATCATCATCATCATCTTCATAATCATCATCATTATCATCACTCAATAATTACAAAACACTCATACTCACGGGTATCTATCTATCTCTGCATGTACTAATGAACGTAACTAAAACAACAACAACAATTAGAAATTATAGTAATAGAAAAATCAACAACAACAACTAATAGCAACAACAACAAATAGACAACTAAAGCCACAGCCAGTCAAAGCAATAGCAAAAACAAAATATTTTTAAAATAAGCGACCTATCATACACAAGTTTCTATTGACCAACAACAACAAAAAAAAAAAAAATAGAAAAAAATAGAAAAACGGATGACTACAACGACTGCTACTACTACTGCAACAACAACAGCAAATATTGTATTAGACATTAGCTTTAACGTTGCACAGCGCTAGTGTATGAATGTTGTTGCTCAGCGCTAACGCTTACATACATAAAGGCGACAACGTAATTCGCGTAACATTTTATTTCTGACGAGATGTTTTGTTGTTGTTGCTGGTATCTTGTTGCTGTTTTTTATGTTGCACACTTTAGTTGTCGTTCATTGAACTCGCATGTTTAAAAATAAAAAAATAAAAAAAAAAAAAAAATTAAACACTACTATTGAAACTCATTCATATCCATTTACTCGGTCTTGGCCGTTCATTAACTATTGGCTTTTTTTTTTTGCAACTGATGTTTATTTTAACCTCCCATTATTTAAAGAGGAAGTCTATTAAATTTGTCATTCAGTTGGTTACTGCTTAACAAACCACAAATAGATGAGCTAAATTTTTGCTTGCTACAACGAAAAACGGCTGTAATGTTTTTAAAAGCCCGACCCACAATTTGGGTTCTAGTCTCGGGTTCATCATAAAACGAGTTAAACTACTATTTTATATCATTACTTCAACAAAAAAATCTAAGTAATCAATTTAAACATTTTGCGTGTGAGTAATATAGAATTATTAAAAAAAAAAAATATTAATCATACGTAAAGAGATAATATTAATATAGAAAAATAAAAAAGTGTACTAGATTAATGGGAACTGATATAAATAGAAAATATAAGCAGGGGCAAAAAAATTACAAAACCCTAATTTTGTCTCTTTAACGGCCATTCGTAACGGTTTATTCAAACGGTTTTTAAATACAATTTTTTTAATATTAAAAAATTTTTTGTCCCAAAATTAGGAGAAAGGTTCCCAATTATCACCTTTTTAAACAAAAAAAAAAAAAAAACATGTTTCGGCTGCATTCCGTTTTAAGAAGTAAACGAAATAATTTTTTTTTTTTAATTTTCGCATTTATTGTGCAAAAAATGGTTACAAATATATTATTCAAAATATTGTCCTTTACTGGCCACAACTTTGTCCCAGCTTTCTGGTAATTTTTGGATATCAGCTCGGAAGAACTTTTGAGACAATCCAATCATCAACACATTATTTGCATTGCTCTGCTGGGACAGGCCATGTTTTATCGACCGGAACAAGTAGTAGTCGGAAGGAGCGATGTCTGTAGAATACGTTGACCGGCCTTGCAACATGTTGCAGAGCGTTGTCATGCTGTAAAATCACTTTATCGTGCCTTTCATCATATTCCGGCCGTTTTTCTTTAGTGTGCGGCTCAAACGCATTAGCTGAGTCCGATAGCGCTCCCCCGTGATCGTTTCATTCGGTTTGAGTAGCTTGTAGTATATCACGCCGCGCTGGTCCCACCCAATACAGAGTATAAGCTTCCTGCCATAAATATTCGGCTTTGCGAAGGGTGTTGATGGCTCTCCGAGTAAAACCCATGACTTTTAGCGCTTGGGGTTGTCGTAATGGATCTTTTTTTTTTATCGCCAGTAACAATGCGGTGCAAAAACCCCTTTCCTTTTTGGCGTTCGAGGAGATGTTAACAAGCAGAAAATCGTCTTTTGACGTTACGCGGCTTCAACACTTATGGCACCCAATTTCCTTGATTTTGAATCAATCAAACTTATTGCAGCGTTTAAGTGAAATTAAGAAATAAAATGTTCCATCAAGATATTGCACCAGTTAATACATTCACAATTGCGATGACCAACATCAATGAATCAAAGTTCGAATTGCTTCATCACACACCTAATTCGCCAGATTTAGCTCCCTCAGGTTATTTTCTATTTTCAAATTTAAAAAACAAAAAAAAATGGCTCGGTGGTAAAAGATTTGCTAACAATGAAGAGGTGGTGTCCGCGTATATTTTAAGAAGCTAGACATTTCTTACTATAAACAGGTTATCGAAGCTTTTGAGTATCACCTGGTAAAAGGGTATTGAGCTGAAAGGAGATTATGTTGTTTTTTTGTGTTTCTTTGTTATGTCGGCTAGTTTTCGGACAGCCCGTAGTTAAATCAAAATTCGTAGTTATGGGCTTTTTTTAAATCGTAGTTATCGTTATATCAGTAGTCGGTGTCATTATTGAAAATATCGTCATAAATTTATAATTACAGTTATTTATTATGGATTTAAGCATTGACTTTTAATTATGTTTTTAATTCTGACACCTTAGTCGGGCTGTATTTAATAGTTACATATATAGTTGTAGTTAAATTTATAGTGCTAGTTTAATCCTTAGCCATAGTTAAATCAATAGTTGTGTTTATTGTTAAATCAATAGTCGTTATTTAATCCGTAGTTATAGTTATATCAATAGTCGTGGGTCATTGTTGAAAATGTAGTCATAAAGTTATTAATAAAGTCTTTCATTACGTATTTAAGCATTGACTTTTAACTATGTTTTTAATATGAAGTCGGGATGTATTTAACAGTCATAGTTAAATTTATAGTCCTAGTTTTTTTCTTAGCCATAGTTAAATCAACAGTCGTAGTTACTTGTATTGTCAAATCAATAGCCGTAGTCGTAGTTATTGTTATATTGAGAGTCGTAGTTGATGTCATACTCGTGGTGTATTTAATAGTTTTAGTTAAATCGATTGGTGTTAGTTAAAGTTATATAAATATTCCTAATTAAATGTACAGTCGTAGTTATAGTTAATGAAAAAGTTACTACATTTAATTTACAAATAACTTACGAGTTTTGAAAAACTCGACTTAATACCCTTTTCTAGTTTATAATTTTTTTTCCACTATCTTCTATGTAAACATTGTTGCAATATTGTTACATAGTAACATTTCATTAATGTTGAGCGTTTGTTTTTGTTGTTGCAGTAGTGGTTAACTATTACCTGAAATGTTAATGTTAAACCAACAAGTGGTAACTACAATCACTCAGCATTTTATAGAAACGTTTAGCGCAAAAACATGCTTAATTGTTAGACGACAGTTGGTCAAAACATAACGATATAGACACAGTATACATACACAATCACACAAAATCGTCTACGAAAATCAACTACTCGTCTTAAAGTGATTAATTTGTATCGTTTGTCACAGAGAAATCAAGATGAATATCCTACTAATAGGTATGTGAACGAGTTGAATATGTTGTAAGTTTAATAGAGATGATGAAAATCTTTATTACAATCATAATCATCATCCTCATAATAATGATGTTTGTCGTGTATGTCTATTAATGTTTATAGTAGTTTTGATGTTTTTTCTTTAAGGAAAGCGTTGGCAGTAGCAACAATACAGACTTGCATCATTACAACAATGTTTTTTTTTTTTGTATTTCTGATAAATGTTTGTTTGTTTATAATTGTTATGTGGCATGTGTACTTCTTTGCTGCTGGATTTTTTTTCTTACATTGTTGCAAGTTTTTCTTTCAGCTTGGTTAGTTTTTCAATTGCATGTTGTGCTGCCAGTTAATTGTGTTGCTAAATGTTTGATAAATATATTAAGATAATTTAATTAGTACATGATAAATTTGAATTTTTTTTTTAAGAAATTAGTTAAAATAATTTTGTTAGTTTTTAGTAATTTCAATGAATTATAGTTAAAAGGTGTAGTTAGTTTAAACACGTAGTCGTAGCCATAGTCAAAGTAGTAGTCGTTGTTAAAAATATAATTAAAATTAATGCAAAAATCTGTAGTCAAAAAGACTTTATGACTATGTTTTTAACAATGACTACGACTTTTATTACAACGATGACTACGTCTTTTTCAATCTATAGTTAAAGACTTTAATTGTGACTGTATATTTTCTACAATGACTACGATTTTTACTAAGATAAATTTGAATTTTTACAACAAATCAATTAAAATAAAATAGTAAATTTTTTGTAACTTCAATGCAGTATAATTGTAAAATATAGTTAGTTTAAAAACGTAGTCGTAGCCATAGTCAAATTAATAGTCTTTGTTAAAAATATAGCTAAAGTCAATGCTTCTTCAATCAGTAGTCAAAAAGTCTTTATTTATGACACCTGACTATATTTTCAACAATGACTACGACTTTTAATATTACGATGACTACGTCTTAACCTACAAGCTTGATTTTATCTTGTAGCATTACTAGACAAAAAAATTTCGACTTATAGTCGGAGTATAAAATAGTCACGGGCGTACACTCAGAAAAAAAGTTAGTAGAAAAATTTGTAAACGGTTTTCAATACCACTTAACTATTTTTGTATTGATTTTTAGTAAAAAAAAAATTTTTGGTATTTACATTTTACAAATAACTACTTTTACAGAATATTTACAAATTTTTGTAGCTTACTTCGGAAATCATTTAACAAATTTTTGAAAAACTATTTTACTTATTTAAAAAAAAGTGGATATTGAAGGAAATTTTATTTCTAACAATTAAAACTTAATATCTTAAATTACCTTAAAACGCTACATAGGTTGAAAAATTAGATCGGAAGTGAAAATACTTTTCACAACCACTTATGTCCAAAAAAGGAAATCCACTTAAAATAGCACTAAGAACTTGTTTAGTTTTAAAAATCATTTTATATAAATTTTATAGTAAATTTTAAGGCAATTTCAAAATAAATTAGCTGCTTTAAAGTGTAACAAGTGTATCTAAAAATAATTGAGTTAATTTATGCATTTTAATATTTTTTTTTTTATAAATTAAAATTTTGCTATATATTACAATTCATTGAGTTTACAGAAATTTACTAAAATTAGCATCGCTTACTAATTTGTTATGCCAATTTCATTGTACTAACAGTAATAATATTTTAGCAAACCGATTTTAAATTCTACTTTACAAAAAGTTTACTAAGATTTAGTAGCGGCTACTAATTTTTCCTACTAATTTCAAGATTAGCAAAAACTATCGCTGGGCTCAAATTAGCAAAATTTCCCGTAATAACAGCAAAATTTTCAGTTGACTTTTTTTTGGTAAGTGTAGTCATTTCTAACTACATAGTCAAATTCGTGGTTATACATTCATAATAATAGTGTATTATAATTTTTATAACAGCTATTTTTCCTGGTCAAATTGTTTGTACCAGTTTTCAGTTTTATTAAACATTAAAGTTAAGTTTTTGAGTTTAATTTTTAAAATTTTTTTTAAAAATATTTCTATGAATAAATCAAACAATATTTTTTTTAAAGAAAATTATAGAAAAAATTATTGATTTAAAAAATTAAATTTAACATAATACCATATGATTAATATCAGTTCTAATTAAATATCATTGATATTGTAATTTTTTTTTCTCTATTATATGAATACAAAAAGCTAAACTGGGTGTTACAAACACGTAGTCTTTTGTAAAAAGAATGAAATATTTATAAAAATTCTAGTCTACAAACTTAAATAAAAATGTATATCATTAAATTTGCACTTTTTGTTATTTATATTTTTATTTTTTTTTGCATTAAATAATTACAATCAATTCTAAATCAAATATGCATTTTTGTCAGGGACATTTTTCTACATGAATGGATAGACAGACAGACATACAATAACACAGTCAGTCAAGACATTTTGAAAAAAACTACTTTACTGCCATATTCATGTAAGTTTTATTAATAGGCAGGCGGTCTAAGTTTATATTTTCAAAAAACAAAAAAAAAAAAATCTGAAAAATTGAAAAAATCATTTACATTTGAAATTATATTGACAAATACAACCGACAGGCTAAGCAAATAAACAAACATACATCTTTTGATTAAACAATAATTAACAATATGTTGACATATGACAGGTAATTAACAAATATAACATACAATTGATTAAATAAATGAAAAATTAATACAAATAAATAACAAGGATTGGTGAAATATCGTGAGTTGAAAGGTGGAAAATTATTTGTGTTATTTTTTGTTTTAATTCCAATAGAAATGTAATAGGAAATTGATCATGATATTGTCATGTTTTTTTGTAACAATTATAATAACAGTTTACAAATGATAAATAATTTGTTAATAACTATTTAATTTTTGTATATAACTACTACTACTATTGCTTAACGTTGGGCGCCATTTTTGTTATAGCTGTTTAGTTCACTTAAAAGCAGAATTACTCCATATAATATTACGTTTTGAAATTATTACCTGAGATAATAATCACCTAATAATTTGAATTTTAATTGAATATGTAATATTTTTGTCACCACTTAATCACTATCTTGGTCTTAAGTGCTTAACCTGAAAAAATACAATTTATTTGCCACATAAATTATGTTTTACACAAATTGAAATTTATCTATATATGGTTTGCCGCTTAATTTTTAAGAGATCAAATAACCATTGTGATTATAATAACCATAACTAATCAATCAATTGAAACCATTCAATTCAATAGATTAAGTTATAAACTATTGAATATTGACTGTTGTCTGGTTGTTTTGATTTTTTTTTTGTTTAATGACAATTGCTACTTTATTACATCTATACCATGATTGACAACATAGATTTCTAAAGAATTAAATTTATTATTTTATTTAAGAAAATCTTATTAATCCAAAATACTGTGCATTTAGAAATAAATTTGTATTGATTTCGGACTTTGGGGGAATTTGGGGGTAGAAAAAGTTGTGAATAGATGAAGGAAAAATATTTTATTTAAAGTTTGTGGGTATTAAAAATATTTTTGGAAAGTTTTAGGCAAATCGGAATTTTAATTCTGAAATTTTTGAAATAAAAATATTTTATATAAAATTTGTCGGTACTAAAAATATTTTTATAAAGTTTTGGGCAAATCGGAATATTAATTCTGAAAAATTTCCAACAAATGAAATAAAAATATTTTATTTAAAATTTGTCGGTACTAAAAATATTTTTTAGAAAGTTTTAGGCAAATCGGAATTTTAATTCTTAAATTTTCCAACAAAGTTTAATATTTTTTTGTTACGAAATAGATTTTTTTTTTCACAAAAATTTTTTAACGTCAAAAAAAATTCAATCGGACAAATTTTTTCGTCCTCCACAGCGAATTTAAGCATCAACTTAGACAAAGTGCTTAAAATTTCCTTTTTCCCAACAATTCTTTTCGTTAATAAAAGAGAAAGAAAAATATTTCTAGTGAAAATATTTCAATCATGAAAAAAATGTTTATTTCATTTGAAATTTTACAGATTTTTAGGTGAAAACCACAAGACGAAAATCAATTACGATTTGAGTAAAATTTTTTAAAATATATTTTGTCTCGTTATTGAACAGATATTTTTGCCAAGCAATATGAGGGGCAAGGAGCCAATTTTAATTAAAGTGAAGGGGAGTCTATAGAAAATGTAAGACGGGATATTGTGTTAATCTAGGTATAAGTGTTCCATTAAAAGCCTCCAACACACAAATCATTAAACAAATTTTGAACAAACAATTCCATGTTAAAAACAAACTAACTATAGGTGACTAATAACCAGGGCAGTCACTTTTTGAAACTTAAAAAATCGCAAACATGAGCTTAAAATGTGCAATAAAAAATGCACTTAAAATATGTACTAAAACCCAAAAAATATGCATTCAAAAATAAAATAAGTTGTATTTACAATTTTATTATATTCATAAATCATTTATAAATTACATTCAATATAAATATCTAAGTACACAAGGTGGGGCAATAAGTATCACTAATGGAAAGTACTGGCATTTTTGAAACTAGCATCGTATGCCTGTTTGGTGTTGACATTCGTGAGGAAGACAAGTGCTAAATTTATAGTGAATAACAATGAATCTCCTAAAGGCTAGACGATTTTGCAACATAACAACGAAGTGAATGATTTTTCATTTTCAATGAATTATGAGCTGCGAGGCTCATTTTTATCTCAGCGGCCACGTCAATCAGCAAAATTATTGGGGGACGGTAAATCAACTCATAATACATGAAGCACCATTGTATCCCCTTAATGTCACCGTGTGGTGTGCAGTTACGTTGAAGAAAGTGCTTGGATTATTATTACGGCGAACTATTACGACCGCTATGGAGACATACTGACTGTTTTTTTCTTACGAGAAGTTGAAGACCTCAACGCGACACTGCATATTTTGAAGCATGACTTCCTAGCGCTTGTAATCTTGCATTTCGATAATTTGACTTGGCCAGCCAGATCTAAAGATTTGACTGTACTGGGCACCTTCCTATGGCGATATTTTAAGCGAGCAAGCCTCGCTTTTTGGAGGATAACATTCGAGCTGAAATAGACAACGCGACACTGCAAATGCTGGGCACAGTTTTGCGATATGTAATCAAAAAAGATCCAAGTTTTCAATAACACCGAAGGCTCCCATATGTCGAACACAATTTTCCACAATTAATTTAAAACAAAATTTATAAGTGCGAATAAATATAATCAGTTAAAACCTTAACCAGATATCAATTTAAACAAAAGTTATAGCGAAAGAAAATCAGATGATAATTTTTGCCTCACCCTATATATGACAGCACAATGCTTCTTCTTTTATTAGGTGATATGTAAAGGTTTACAAAATCTTCTTTTGAATTAAAACATTATTTTAATTTAAAAAAATTAAACAAAAAATGCATTAAAAATCTACAAATAAGCACTAAAAAGCAAAATATGCATTTACGAAAAAATATGCAACTACAAATCGATGGCATTTTTGCAACAAAATTCTTTAAATTGAAAAAGTATTTGGTCATAATTTTTTTTTTATTATTCTGCAGATTACAAACATGCATTGACATGAAAGTAGCTGCCCTGCTATAATGACCATAAAAACTTTGCAATTTAATTATGGTTAACTGTCTACATATCTTTCTCATAAAATTATATAAATAAATAAAAAAAAAATTACTAAACAACACAAAGTCAATGTTTGTTATTGACCTAGAAAATATGATTTAAAACGTTGCATATTTTTGTTTCTATATTTTGCTAATAGTTTTTCTAAATTAAAAAAAAAAAACATATAATTTTATATATGGTAATGCACTTAGCAAAACAATATTAGAAGACGAATTAATTTCTAATACAAAATAGTAGGTGAAAATTGTTTAAAATAATACAACTCAAACAAACTTGCTAAGGTTTTACTAACAATTAGTAAAAAATTTGTCGACTTTCTTGGTAAATTATTTGTAATTATCTTTTAAATTTACAAATCTTTAACAAAAATTTTGTAATTTTAAAGGTACAAAAAAATAAAAATTAGTAAAAAAATTATTTAAAATTATTAAAAAATATATTACTAAAAATTAGTAAAAACAAATTATTAAAAATAAGTAAAAAAAATTTACTTAAAATTAGTAAAAAAAAGTTTGCTAGAAATTAGTAAAAAAGGCTAAATGAGTAAAAAAAGGTTATCTAAAAATTAGTAAAAAAGTACTAAAAATTAGTAAATAAAAGTTTGCTAGAAATTAGTAAAAAAGGTTAACTATAAATGAGTAAAAAAAAAATGTTAACTAAAAATTTTATTTGAAAATTTTCTATAAAACTTTGTTTTAAAATGATTAAGAAAACTATGAAAATATTAGAAAAATGTTTAACTAATTTTTTTTAAATCATATTAACCAAAATTTTTTACGAGTGTACATACGTTAATAAAAAAATTTGCATTATTGTTATAATATCTCAAATAACATAAATATAAGTAAAGTAGGTTAACTAAAAATTAGTCAAAAAATATTGCTAAAAATTAGTAAAAAAAATTACTGAAAATTAGTAAAAAAAAAATACTTAATATAAGTAAAAAAATACCAAAAATTAGAAAAAAAATTAATAGTTTTTTAATAAAAAATTTTATTTGAAAATTTTCTATAAAAATTTTATTCTAAAATCTTCAAGAAAACTATACAAATGTTGGAAAAATTTTTAATTATTTTTTTTTTAAATCATTTTAACCAATTTTTTTAAAATATCTCAAATAACATAAATATGAGTAAAACATGTTAACTAAAAATTAGTCAAAAAATATTGCTAAAAAATTAGTAAAAAAAAATTATTAAAAATTAGTAAAAAAATACTAAATATTAGTAAAAAAAACCAAAAATTAGAAAAAAGAATTACTAGTTTTTTAATGAAAAAATTTTTTTTTGAAAATTTTCTATAAAAATTTTATATTAAAACCTTCAAGAAAACTATACAAATGTTGGAAAAATTTTTAATTAATTTTTTTTTAAATCATTTTAACCAATTTTTTTTAAGAGTGTATCTACGTTAATAAAAAAACTTGCATTATTATTTAAATATCTTAAATAACATAAATATTTAAATAATCTATTCAAAACATGTTGATTTATGCGTTATTTTTACACGCTTTAAAAGTGTTTTAAAACATCTATATAATAGTAGCTAACATTGAGTGGGTGACTTAGCATATCTTTTAAGATACATTTTTATATGTGCCTAAGGCTAAATAAATAAGTAATTATCTAATAATTAATAATAATTTGCAATATATTTTAAATAACTACCACTTCAATAAGCAATTAACTAAATAAATTATGCCTATTAAAGATAAAAACAATCTATAACACAAATTTTTCTTTTTTTTTTCATTTCAGGTATGTATTTCAAAGATTTAAAATAAAATTTGATCTGGCCAATTCTTTAAAAGGTTTTATCTTTTAAATCCAGCTGTAAGTAAGTTTAACATAAATTTTCCATATTTAATAAGAAAAAAATTTACATATTTGAAGTTTTTTAAAGGGCTGTTAATTATATACACACGTAGATACGTATGTACATTCATTGGAATTATTAGCCTCTTCTTGTTTTTGTGTTATCTTTTTTTTTATAATTTACCGCCATGTTTGTTGTTGTTTTTTTATTTTCTTCTGTAAATCCCAATTTACTTCCTAAGCTTAATACTTTAATTTTAATCTCTTTTTAGTTTAGTTATTCCTCCTCATTACAATTCTAACTACAAGTAGTAAGTTGTTATTATTGAACTTATAATAAGTTTTAGAAGTGGGAGTGTATTTTTACAACTGTTTCCGCCTTTAGAAAAATGAGTATAATAATATTTCTTTTTGTTACTTTGAACTAAAATATTTATATAGTCTATTCTTGCTTATTTTTATTTATTTTTTTTTTTTAGAATATTATTTATGGCTTTTGACTTCTGAGAAAAAAAAATTACATAACAATTTCTTTTTTTTTAAATTCCCACGTTAAAGTACAAAAAATTCTTATAATTTGTATATAATTTGACTTAAAAATATTAATTTAAAACTTATTTAAGCCAAAAATATATATATTAAACTATGGAGGTGGTGATAAATTTTAGCCTATATTTTCCTTTTCTTTTTGTAATTACTAAAAAAGGTTTATGAAAAAAATGCGTGTTTTTTTGAAATTAAAAAAAAAAACAACGTATTAGATTTTCTTAAAAAAGAAATAATTATGAAGAAATGTTTTTTTTAGTTAAATTAAAAGGGGTAAAATTTAGCACCACGTCAATGACTGTTCAAAAATTTCACCTCCAGATCTAAAGGTTAACAGTTTTACTAAATTTTTAAAATAATTGATTTTATACTTTAATTATTATAAATGTTTTAATGAATTTTTTAAGCAAATTGCTCTTAATTGTTAGTAATCTTTAACCCCTTGACGACCAAACTTGAAGAGCTGAAGATTTTTTAACAAAGACCTTTGGACTTGGCAGTTGTTAGTTTGTATATCAATTTTTTGTTTTTTATTTTGTGTGTTAGGCTTTGAGACTATCAGGCTACAATTTAAAGGTTTCCAGACAAAGCTACATCTCTCTGGTGTCTTATCACAAGTTTTATTAAAATCGTCTTGCACTACTTTAAGAGGTTAAATATGAATTCTTAATTTCAATATCTCATGGAATTTTATAAAGTTAAACATCATGTCAGCTTGTTGTAGGTTTGATCCACTGACCAGTTTTGATAAAATTTAGTTAGGGATTTCATATAATGCAAAAGTATTTTTTAAGATTTTGATAACCTTTTCTCAATATTTCGTATCTCATATCTGAGACTTTTATCTACTTCAAAATTGGCTGAAGCGGGCTATGTGTGGCTTCAGTAAAACAAAAATTTTGATTTTTTTCACCAGATTTGGATTCTGGACTTCACATTAATCTTTTTTAACAAAATTTAGCATTAAATTCAAAAAAATGCATACATATTAAAAAAAAAAATCAAAGAAATTTTAGACATCTACATCAGTTTTAACAAATATCTCAAAATATTAAAATTTTCCATTCCAAAAAGCAAACAATTTGTGAAATAAAATATTATACTGTTTATTCTAAAAAAAAAAAAACATAAAACCACAATTTATATTGTTTTATAAAAAAAGGGTATGTGCTCATGTGATCCACCATATATTTGTTCACCCTACACCAAAGGTAGCAGGTATATTCAATTTGTCACTACGTTTGTCACATATCAGAATATGGATTAGATCTCATATATGACCATACATGATTTAATATATGAGCATACATGATCTCATATATGATCATATATGATCTCATATATGACCATACATGATCTCATATATGACCATACATGATCTCATATATGACCATATAACTTTTGATTCGAAATTTGAGAATATATAGCCGTATATTTTCATATATGATCATATATGCAAATATATTATTCATGTATGCTCATATATTACCATATCCCCTCAAATTTTGGATCCGAAGATATATGGAAATATATTAAATCATGTATGATCATATACTAAACTATCACATATATACTCATATATGACCATATATCAGCCCATGTATTATGTACTTATGACCATACATGATCTCATATATGATCATACATGGTCTTATATATGGACATACATGATCTCATATATGGCAATACATGATCTCATATATGACCATACATGATTTCATATATGACGATACATGATCTCATATATGACCATACATGATCTCATATATGACCATATATGATCTAACATATGACCATACATGATCTTATATATGACCATATATCTTCGGATCCGAAATTTGAGAATATATGGCCGTATATTTTCATATATGCAAATATATTATTCATGTATGCTCATATATAACCATATCCCCTCAAATTTTGGATCCGAAGATATATGGAAATATATGAAATCATGCATGATCATACATACTCATGTATGAACATATATCAGCCCATGTATGATCTATGTATATGTATATGGATTTTTATTTGGGTGTGTAAAGTTTGTGGCAATAAAAAAATTTTCAGTTAAAAATTAGTATATTTATAAAAATGTTTAAACATTTTTTTTTTGTTATTTTACATACTACAAAAATTTGGTAGATTTACTAATTTTTTATTTTAAAACTTGTTAATTTCAGTGGATTACATGATATGCTAAAATTAAGAAATATTTCCAAGTCATTAAAAGATTAAAAATTTTATTTAATTAAACTATTACACTTTTATTAAATTTCGAGTTTTTTTTTGGAAATTTTGAAATATAAAACAACACTTTGCTTGTAATACAGTTCAATGGGATTCCAATAATAACAAAACTTCTTGCCCGCCCACTTTTTAATGGGCGTGGTTTATAGAGAGATATGTTAAAATAAGCATAAAGCCCTATGAATGATCTTAAATATAAATATTTAATTCAATTGGCTTACGACAAATCCCCCTCACCCTCCCTCACAGATAGTAATTGCTATCGAAATTATAATTATGCTGTAGAGTGCATACAATTCGTTTCAACTGATTATAATACTCGTTATTTGTTTTCTTTATATTTCATACACACAAAACTCTTAAACCAACTGCAAAAAAAGTATCTCCTATCGTTTGTTTTATTTTTTATTTTTTTTAATACTAATATAAATATATATATTATATTTTTTTGTTGTATTTTACTTAGGGTTAGCGACCGCAAAACTATCTGACATTAGATTGCGATGGCGGCCAAACGACAACAGCCGATGCAACTGCACTGCTGCCACCAATAAACACAATAGGAGCAGTGTATGGCATCGCAGCACCAAATAGAAAAATTGCATCAAAAAAAAAAAATACATATCAAACTAATAATAACAACAACAACTAAGGCAAATGTGCAAGGCATTGGCGACAAAAACTTAACAATGACTATATGGTTAGAAAAATAGACGTTGACGACAGACTATATACAGAATAGACAAGGCAGGGCAGAGCTGAGCTGAGCGTAGCAGCCATGCTACACAAATTACCATGCAATGCAGTCAACTGCAGTTTTTTTTATTATTTTATATTTATATATGCACAATATTTACTGCAACAATGTATGCAATATTTATTCTTTGGTTAATATTTGTATTTGATTTTGTTGCTGTTTATTTTTTTGCTTCTATTTTTTTTTTCAATACGCGATGAGGTGGTGTAGGTTTTTAGACGTTAGAGACGTTTGTTGACGACTGAAATTATTAACGACGACCGAACGACCACAATTTGTTTAATATTGTGATAGTTGGCACGTAACTTGTTTTAAGGCATATGATTATTTTTATGTATGACTTATAAAAAATAAAAATGTAAAAACTCAAACAAAAATTTGGCAAAAAAAAATTTTTAAAAATAGAAAAAATTCTATGAAAATTGTCAAAGACAAAATATATTTTTTTTTTGAGTTTATTTAAATATTCTATTTCGCCAAGCGTTCAACATTTTTGCTGAAACCGAGAGTTTTTTTGGCAAAGAAATCTATGAAAAATCATTGTGTAATATTAGCGTATACGTAATATTAATTCAAAAAAATATTAATCATACGCACCCAAATAATGTTACTTTAGCAAAAATTAAAATGAACTTTACTAAAGAAATGTTTAGATCAAATTATTTTTTTTGTTTTTAATTTTTACTGGAGATTCCATTTGTTTTTAGAATTGTCTTTGGTTGGGATGAAAATTAGGAATCAAAAATGAAGATACTCTTCACAACCGTTTCATGTGCAAAAGTAGGACATGCACTTAGGCCCAAAAGACGGCTTTTGTGCGATCTTATGAACATTCGAATTTTACTGAATATCGCCATTTTTTTTGGAGCTAAGACCGGTTGACTTTAGTCAAGATTTCTTAAGAAAACCTTTAAGTATCCATCAAGTTTTTAACTAGGCTGGTTTAAGAATTGTCTTAAGTATTTAAATTTTTATTTAAATGACAGTTTAAATAGATAAACTTTAAAAAACAAAAAAAAAAAATAGTTGTACGAGTTTTTTAACAAAAAAAACCTAAAAATTTTGTTTATGGAGGAGGTTATTAACCACCACACCACCATTCAACAAAATACAATAGCTTAGTCAGGCAATCACCCGGCCAGGTAGACAGACAGATAGATATTAGTTAAATTGCAAGTATTAAACAATGATCAAACATTTTTTTTTTGGTCGATTTGTTTCTGTTATAGCATTATTTTTTAATATTTTATATCAAATCATTTGATTTGTGATTTTAAAAGCCTTTGGCATATTCACACACAAATTTTTTATTTTAAGTTTTTGATGTTTTTTTTTTCTATATTAGGTTGAAGCGTTATTTTTTTTACTACTGGTTGCTACACACGCCCATGTTTTTACCATTTTTCTTAATTTTTTTTTTTTTTTTGGTAATACTGACCATAATGTTGTTTAAACTTATAGTATGAAATTTTTCTTGGCGGTTTTTATATTTGTAAAGCGAATAAATTTAACAAAATGTGCAATCATGTGTGCAACAAGTTGAAAAATAATAAATGATTTTGTAGGTCAGAATTTTTATGATTAATCAGTTTTTTTGTTTGACCAATAAATAAAGTAAAAACCGCTTGTTTAATGTCAGTTTATAAGAAAAATGTTTATAATTAGAGAATATTTATATGCAACACAATATATCTGATTAACATTAGTTTATACAAAAAAAAAAAATATTAGTGAAAATTATTTTTAGCTTAACAATTTACATTATTTTTCTAACCAAAATATTCGCCTACATATTATAAAAGATTTCCATAAAAAAATGTTAGCTGCCCATGTAAAAATCGAAATATATATAAACATACATGATCATACATGGGCTTGAATATGATCATACATGGGCATACATGGTCATATACGTCCATACATAATCTCATATATGATCATATATCTTCGGATCCGAAATTTGAGGGTATATGGTATTATATGTGCATATATTATCATACATGCTCATATGTTATTCATGTATGCTCGTATATAATCATATACGTCCATATACCCTCAAATTTCAGATCCGAAGATATATGATCATATATGGTCATATATTGAACAATGTATGAACGTATATGACCATGTATGCCCATGTATGATCATATACAGGCCCATGTACGATCATGTATATGTATGCTCATATATATTTCGATTTTTACATGGGTGGTTACATTTTTTTTAATGTCTGCAACAATTTTTTTTTAATTTTATTACAATTTTAGTAGATAAATTTTATTTAAATGCATCATAAAAATAGCCGCTTTTTGTATTTATTACACGAGGTCACAAATAACAAACTTTTGTCTGTTATTTGTTTCTAGCATACTTTTTCTCATGGATTTGGACCTACTGAACACGAAAATGAATTTTAAAAATTTTTCTGTCGATTGGTTTGCGAGATACAAATTTTTTAATTTTTGGAGGTACACTTACTATTTTGAGCATATCTTTAGTCTTCTTTGACCTATTTTATCCTACTACTACTCAAATTAAAGACAATTGAGCCGTCTACAACTTATTCTCAGAAAATTTTCAAATCGGGTTAGTAGTTTTGATGTTGGCGGCTTAAAAAGGTTAAAAAACTGCGTTTTTTTAGTAAAAATGTGGCTGAAAAATGCATATAAAAATTCATATAAAATGTAAAACGCGATGTTAACAGCGATTTTAATTTTTTTACGTATAGCTGACACTTTTCCAAAGAAAATAAGCCCTTACTTAACAAAATCTGATGACAAATGGCCGACTTATTATTTTTTTGGTAAACGACCGAAATTCCGCTATTTCACGATTTTTTGATTTTCATTATTTGCACAGCTTACCTACCCAACGCAAACGAATAAATACATTTGAACTTAATTTAAAATAAACAAAGTAGTCTTCGTATATTTTTTTTTAATTTATTTACAGCACTACATGCTCATACATATTTAAACATAAGGAGACACGGTTATCAATTGCATTTCAAAACTGTCTGTGAAAGTGTAAAGAAGTTAATATTTAGAAAACGCAAGGAAGACAATGAGTAAAAGACTACGTGTGTTCGAGTGTTTGAACGATCCAGACAATTTCTGCAATGTTTGTGGCCAGTTTATAAAAAAAAATCACGCACACAAGTTTACTCCAGCAGTACAATTGCACTATTTGAATTATTTTGGTATTTCACCAAATATCACAGAACCATGGACACCTAAGTCGCTGTGTGATCTTTGCTATATAATCTTAACCAACTGGGCAGCTGGCGGAAGGTAAGAATTTTTATTTAAAAACATTATACATAGCGAATATAGTAATTTATTTTAATTTTAGCCGCCATATGAAATTCGATACACCAATGATGTGGAAAAAGCCGCTATGCCATTGCACAGACTGTTATTTTTGCCTCACCACAAACAGTGGGGTAGGAAGATTTTTTAAATGGAACTACGCTCAAGTGGGATCGTTTGCGCTTCCAGTACCACATTCGCATGATGTGCCATATCCAGTGTGCCCTGGTGCATCTCTTCAAAAAGCAGAATCGTCAGAAGAAGAGTCTGAGTCAAATGCAAGCGAATTTGAGCCGGGTGCAAAGCGAAAATTACTGTCACAGGCCGAACTAAACGATTGGGTGCGCGATTTTGGTCTCACTAAGGAGAAATCCGAACTTTTTGCGTCTCGGATGATACAGTGTGGATTTGCGGCTTCAGAAGTGAAAGTATCAGCGTACAGAAACCGTCACAAGGAGTATGCAAAATTTTATACAAAGAAAGACCAAATATGTTTTTGCAGCGACATTTCAGGCTTGTTCCAAGAGCTTCACCAAATTCACAACCCCAACGAATGGAGGTTGTTTATTGACAGCAACAAAGAGAGCTTGAAGGCAGTTCTCTTACATAATGGGAATGAAAAGCCATCTGTTCCTATTGCTCATGCGGTTCATTCAAAGGAGAACTATGAAACTATGGACATTTTGCTGAAATGCATAGAGTATAGGAAATACAATTGGAAAATATGCGCCGACCTTAAAGTTGTGGCCATTCTGTGTGGACTCCAAGGAGGCTATACGCGACATTGCTGTTTTCTGTGCCTTTGGAATAGCCGCGCTGATGATCAGCATTATATAAAAAAAAAATGGCCAGTACGAACGAAACCTGTAGTTGGAGAAGCGAATGTTCAGCGCAAACCACTAATAGAGAACCGTGAAAATATAATACTTCCGCCGCTGCACATAAAATTGGGTTTGATTAAAAATTTTGCCAAAAAATTAGACAAAGAAGGTGAAGCTTTTGCCTATTTACGGTCAATTTTCCCTTACCTTTCGCTGGCAAAAATTAAAGAAGGAGTCTTCGCAGGACCCGAGATAAAAAAAATGTTGAAAGATGAAAAATTCCCAAAGCTGTTATCACCCATCGAAGCCGCAGCATGGAATTCCTTCAGGCTTGTTGTGGAAAACTTTTTAGGAAACAACAAAAGCCCGAATTATAAGGACATAGTTGAGGATCTGGTAAAGAACTATGAAGCCATGGGAGTGCACATGTCACTTAAAATACACTTTCTGGATTCTCATTTGGATTTTTTCCCTGAGAATTTAGGAGACGTGAGCGACGAACACGGCGAGCGCTTTCATCAGGAATTGAAGGCTATGGAACGACGCTATCAGGGCAACTATGACACGGCTATGATGGGTGACTATATTTGGACCCTAATACGTGAGACCGATTGCAGCGAATACAAAAAACAAAGAAGAAGTCAGCAGTTTTTCCACATGGCATAAAATGTACACTTATATCTTTGTTTTTACTCATTTTTTTGTGCGTTGATTTGCTTAATTTAATTAGTTAGTTTAATTTCGTTAGTTTAGCTAATTGTGCGATACATTGAGCATGTAGTGCTGTAAATAAATTAAAAAATAATATACGAAGACTAATTTGTTTATTTTAAATTAAGTTCAAATGTATTTATTCGTTTGCGTTGGGTAGGTAAGCTGTGCAAATAATGAAAATCAAAAAATCGTGAAATAGCGGAATTTCGGTCGTTTACCAATAAAATAATAAGTCGGCCATTTGTCATCAGATTTTGTTAAGTAAGGGCTTATTTTCTTTGGAAAAGTGTCAGCTATACGTAAAAAAATTAAAATCGCTGTTAACATCGCGTTTTACATTTTATATGAATTTTTATATGAATTTTTCAGCCACATTTTTACTAAAAAAACGCAGTTTTTTAACCTTTTTAAGCCGCCAACATCAAAACTACTAACCCGATTTGAAAATTTTCTGAGAATAAGTTGTAGACGGCTCAATTGTCTTTAATTTGAGTAGTAGTAGGATAAAATAGGTCAAAGAAGACTAAAGATATGCTCAAAATAGTAAGTGTACCTCCAAAAATTAAAAAAAAAAAATTAAAAAATTTGTATCTCGCAAACCAATCGACAGAAAAATTTTTAAAATTCATTTTCGTGTTCAGTAGGTCCAAATCCATGAGAAAAAGTATGCTAGAACCAAATAACAAAATGGCTGTTGCCTAGTGTTATTAAGCATAAATCATGCTTATTTTAAGCAAGTTTGGAAATTTAACCGTGTTAATTTTAGAATTATCCGCAAAATATCCTTATAAATATATGGCAAATTTTATTTAATTAAACCCAATTCTAGGGTTTTTAAATAAAACTTTTTCCTTTTCGTAACATCCGCATTATATCAACTTGCTTTTTTATGTTTAAGACAAAAATTCTAATATAGTTCTTAATTGGATATTTTTCTGCGTTTGTTATTTAATATAATTAATATCCGCAAAATATCCGCTTAATTTTTTTGTATTTAAGAATAATTTTATGTATTCTCAAATTTATATTTTTAGAAATCTTTTTGATATTAGATTTTTATTTTTTAAATTTTGGCGGATGTTAAATAAACTTATTTCTTAAATATCCGCATAATTTGGTTTTAGTGATTTTGGTAGAAAATTTTCGAATCAATTTATTTCTTTTTTCGAATTTAAATAATTTTTTAATATTTATATAAATCGCTTTATTTATAGTTTACTAGAGAAATTAAATTTTTTTCTTCAACATCTGTGACAACTTTTCAAATTTTAAGAATTTTACTTCGAAGCTTAATATGTTAGGCAGAATTTCTCAAAATATCCTCATTAAGTTTTTTCGTTTTTATACACAGCAATATTTCTTTCCGCAAGTTTTTTTTTAATTTTATTTTTTTGAACTTGGATTAGTGTTCACACTGCGAAAGTTTTTTTTTTTTTTTTTTTTTTTTTTTGCAATTTTAGTATTTATTATTATTATTTTTTAAGAGATTTTAGCAAACATTTTTCCAAAAATATAAAATATCCGCGTGTTTTTTTTTCGAATTCAAGGCAAATATTCGGAGAGAAATTTGATATTTATAGAAATTATTTTTAGAGATGAGATTTTTGATTTAACATCTGCTTAATTTTTCTAATAATTTTTTATCTTTTCCCATAAATGATGCTTTAGATACATTCAATTACAAGTGGTATATAAATTTGTAGATTATGATTTTCTAAAAATTTCTGGTTTTTACTCCACATCCGCAAAATATACGCATGAATTTTAAAAACTACAATAAAAGGATTGTAATGCGAGCTGAAATCTTTAATTTGAATGAAATTTGAACATGTGGGTAGATAGAAGAATTGAAAATTGACTTGTCTCGACTTTTTTATTATCTTAAGGATTTCTTTTTCTTTGCTGTTTTTAATGTTTTCATTACACATTTGCATTATTATATTTTTTTTACCCAATTTATATTAATTCTATCAATATCTGCATTAATTTTGGCGGATTTTTTTTTGCAAAGATATATATTTTGTTCGCAATAAATATTTAAATTATTACTTATTATTGCTTTTTTTTAATAAGCTGGTGCTAGTCGTTTTTCGAAGTTAGCGCTCGTATTCGCGATTTAAAATTTCAACTTAAAGTTCATAAAGCGATATATTTTATACTTTTGGGGTCATTTTTGAATTTAAATCAATTCAACTCTCTTATATAAAATTTTTCGTTTTTTTTCGCGAAAAATTTTTTGGCGAAAAATTTGTTTTCGCGGAAATTTTTTTTTTTTCGAAAGAAATTTTTTGTTTAACTTGAATACTTTTTTAACGAATTTTTTTTTTTCATTGAAATTTTTTTTATTTAGATAAATTTTATGAAAATAAAAATTTCGCAAAAAAAAAAACAGCTTCCCAGAAGTATAAAAATTTAATTTTTTTTGGTACCTTAGCGTCAACATTTTTAATCGCGAATACGAGCTCTTACTTTGAAAAACTGCTATCACCATTGAATTAAGGGTACTCGAATTATCTTTACCAGTAGGGTGGCCAGCTTGAAAAAATTTGCGACTAGCACAGTGTTATTAATAATTTGCTATTTTTGGTTCTATACATGCGGATATCATACTAAAAATATTTGATTTAAAATACTGCTTTTTATATTATTATTTAATTTTACCAAATATCCGCATTAGTTTTGACGAATCATATCGTAGGCAAATATTTTTTTTAAACATTGATATATATTTTTTTAAAAAATATGCGAAAGCCAAAGTTTTGAAGTGCATTTCAAAAATTTAAAATAAATATACTATATTTAAGCCATCTTTTAAATTTTGTCAATAAAACAAGTGAATGTTATAGATATTTTTGCTTTGATAAAGTTATCTTTATACATTGTTTTAGCAACTATAATCAATTGATTATTTTATTTTCTAATTAAAATCTTCCATGGCTTGTTCTTTTTTTTATTTTTATCTATTGTCCATACTCATATCTATTAAACTATCTATCATTATTTTATTATCAAATTCTTAAAAATATATTGTTAATGCCACTATATTTAATTACAGTTAATATTGACATATTGCTTAATGCTACCCAACATTAACCCGCGTTGCTGCCACTTTAAAACCAAATATTGTAAATTGTTTGATTGCTTGATTGTTGTGCTAACTTTTCTAAGATTTTTTGCCTACATATTGCACAAATTTATAAAATTATTGTTAATTGTAAATTAAAAAAATAAATAAATAAATTGTTTGTTCAACTTGATTGCAATTATAAATACTTAGTTGTTTCATCAACAACAAACAATAAATATCTAAATATTTAGTAAAGACATTTACACTCAAAAAAAAAAGAAGGAAAAATCTCTTAAATTCTTTCAATTATAAATTTTATTGAATAGCACAGTCATAATCAATTATATTAATAATTTTTTTAATTGAATTTATTACACAATTAATTGACTATGACTTTGTTTGTTAATCAAAAAAGGAATTTAAGAAATATATATTTTTTTTGAGTGCATAGACAATCAGCAATATGATTTCGTTGGCGTTGCATAGAGTGTATTGACTTGTCTTGGTTGTCAGCGGTGGCGGCATATATAATCATGGTGGTGCCAATTGCAATTACAAAAAAATAAAACAACATAAAATCGAATATCTAGTACTACCTCAAGTACTCATGTAGAGTGATAGATAACAGACATATAAAACAAGCACTCATTGAATTGTAGTGTTAATAGTTCTGACAAATTTAATTTAACTTACAAAAAAAAAAAAAAAAAAAATACAACAACATCGAAAATGGTACCACTACTAAATACAAAATATATATATATATACTTTTGCTTTCATTAGCTGATAAACATTAACCCTAAAAAGCTAATGAATTTTTGCCTAAAATATTTATTAAAACCCAAGAGAAATTTTCGTATTTCTTTTTTTTTTCTCATAATTCTATAAATAGATTTTCTGGAAATACAAGAATTAATATCCAGATGTATTCTGTATATTAAGTAAGTATGTTTTGATTTGCCAAATTTTTAACGAAGGTTAAAAATCTTAATTGTAATCAAAAAAGATAAAAAAAACTAAATGCAGTTTTTGTAGTTAGCAGACCAGAATATATTAGAAAAAAAAACAATTAGATTGAGTGTAAAAAGTAACTGTAAATAAAGAAAAGTTCTTACATTTTAGAAAATTATAAAATAAGGCCTAAATTTTTTCCTTACAAAGCCATTAAAGTATAATTGAGTGTAGCATTTTATGAACCCTATAACAAACATTAAAAAGTTACATTTAAATGTCACTTGAAATCATCTGCTCTTTCAATGGTTAACAATATTGCAATAGTATTTGTAAGTAGTGGGACGGAGGCATAAAAAACCAAATACTAAACAGCCAAACTAAACAACACACAACTCGTGCTCATTGTAGTTCACTAACCTATGACAATAATTAGTGAAAAATATAATAGAAAAAAAATGAATAAATAAACAAATGTATAATCAAGAGAAATACAATAAGTAAATTTCAATAATATTTTTGTTGTTGTCCTAAAAACAAAAACTATAATGAGATAACAAAAGAGAAGAGTATTTTGCATTTTTGTCCCCCTTTCAGCCCAAAAGTAGGCAATATTTTTGATATTTTTTTTGCAGTTTTTTATTTTTAAAATTTTTTATTTTTTTAAATAGTTAACAAATATAAAATTTATTATTAAATTAATACAATTTTTAGTTTTAAATAGATATTTTTTCTTCATCTTATTTCTTGTTAATTTCAACACGTTTTTCTAATTTAATATTTGCCATTCTACACCATAGCCAGTTTTTTTTCTTATATGTCATTATATGGAAAATGGTTCTTCTCAATAAAAATTTTTTATATCAAGATTTTATAAATAAAAGAGAATCCTACAACTTTTTTAACGGTGATAAGTAAAGGGTGTTTTTTTTATAGAGTGACACAAGTTTTAATTATAATAAAACAAGGAAATATATTTTTAATATCAATGAAACGGGCTTTATTAGAAAGAAAATTTTATGAAATTAATGTGTAAATATGATTTCTGCCATGTGGCCGCCACGGCGCTGGCGCGTATGGAACACTAATTTTCAACAACTTTTCGCAGCATTTACGGCCGTATTTCGCCGATAACTCTTCGAATGTTCATTTCCAGGTGTTTAATTGTTTGTGGTTTATCGACGTAGACAAGTAACTTAACATAACCCCAAAGAAAATAATCCAATGGGGTTTTTCTACGAATTAGCCGCTCTGAAGGACGATTATGTACGCCATAAAATGGAAGAAGTGCACGATGAATTTGACGAATAGAGTAATTATTTTGATTAAAAAATTTCAACAATTTGCACTCCTTGCTCTGCTGTAAGTCGATTCATAATGAAATTCCAAAGCAAACTTAACAAAAAGCAACTATCAGCTGTTATATTGGCTGTCAAATAAAACAGTAATGCCAACTCAATTATGACACTCTAAAACAAAACACGCTTTAATTACATATGCATTACCATATCACTGGAAAGTACCAAATGGGGATGGAAGACAATTACATTTGTATTTTGTATACCATATTACTTGAAAGTATTGCTGAAATTTATTAGTTACTTATTTAATTATTGTTAGTAAGCCCGAATGTAAGTACTTTTTGCCAGTAGTATTTCCATTGAAAAAACACTGCTAACTTAAATTTTAACAATTTTTTCTTCTTGAAATTCTGAAATTTTTAAAAAAAATTCTTAAAATTTAAAAAAAAAAAATTCTTTTAATTAAAAAAAAAAATCTTTAAGTTTAAAAAAAAAAAATTCTTAAAATTTAAGCAAAAAATCTGAAAATTAAAAAAAAAAATTCTTAAAATTTAAAAAAAAAACTGAAAATTTAAAAAAAAAATCTTAAAATTTAAAAAAAAAATTATGAAAATTAAAAAAAAATATCAATATTTAAAAAAAAATATTCTGAAAATTTATTTTAAAAAAATTATTTATTTTAGTTGCAAAAGTATATAGAAAATTTGTAAAGATTCTTTGGGAAATTGTGTAGTTGGGTTGTGTTGTCTTAGCGTATGACAACCGGCATACTTTGTTAGCTGCTGCTTGTGTTTTTTTTTTCCTCTTGTAACTTGCTGTTTGTTAGACGCTAACAGCGTTCATTGACTTTTCGACATAGTTATAGTATGTCTTTTGGTGATTTGCTATTAGGTTTTTGTTGTTAGCTTATTTGCAATAAATTGCATATTTTTTTTTACCCAATAGTTGTTGGTTGTTTTCGTTCGTTGGCGTTAAAATAATGGTAGGTTATCTTAGAGGTCTATTTAAGAAACAAAAATCAAATGCAAAAAAAGTAGTTATACACTGTAGGTTTTTTTTTTGTATTATATTATAATAAGTTAAATTATAATTTTAGTTGGTTAGGAAATACATAATCAATTATGGTTAACTACCTCTTTATACATACATAATTGAATTATAATTTGACAGAATATGTAAGAGATTAAAATTAACCGTAAGTTCAAAAATTGGTTCGAAGGACCAATCTGTTTGTAGTTCTTAAAATCTAAAAGATTTACTGCGAGAAATTATTTAAAATCTTTGCTTTTCTATAGAAAAAAGAACAAAAAAAACGTGTCTCCTGAAATTTCTTCTTCTGTACTGAAATTTTTTGAAAATTTTACAACAGCATATTCAAACAAGTACCAAAAAAAAAAGTATTATTTACTTTATACAATACAAGAAAAAGAACAAGGTTCCGATAACGGAGTCTGGTAAAGGAGACAAAAAATATACGTATATCGGCGTTTTGAAAGTTTACGTCTAAATTATATTTTATAAGAGACCATGTGACCCTTACATTTTAGTTCTAAAATGTGTTTAGCAGATTTATGTAAAAAAATTTTGTGGAACATTTTAACCCTCTAACTCTTCAATGTATGGGTCTTTTCTAAGCCTTTTGTGAAAAGGGGGAAAATACCCTTAAAACGAGGATATAACGGGTTAAAATGTACTACAAAAATACAGAAAACAGATTCATTGTGACCACCAAATAGTTTGGTTGTAGCAACCGTATTATTCGGTTATATTAACCGAATTTTGGTCGCCACAAACAAATATGATGGTGGCTCCAACCAAACCATTTGATTGTCACAATGAATTTATTTTCTCAGTGTATGTCTCTGAACGCAAAAAAAGCTCAAAATTCAACTTTAGCAGCGCGAGAAATAAGTCAAAACTAAAAATGCGTTTAAGGGTTAAATTCGTACTTATTCAGATTTGACGCCGAAATGTCCCACAAAGGAGTTAACAACATTTGAGCGGAAACTGATAGCGTGACACTACAAATGCTTCGCACGGTTACACAAAATATAATCAAAACAGCCCATAGCGGCCATTTCTTGGACATAATTTTTCACAATTAATTGACACAAAATTTATAAGTGCGAGTAAACAAAATCAGTTAAAAATCATATGAGTTTTCATTTTAAACAAAAGTTGTAGCGAACAAAAATCAGATGATGGTTTTTGCCCCATCGCTGTCCCATCTTGTATAATTTTATTCCATTCGATCTAATTATGTATACAGATCCATTGAAAAATCAAAATATATATGAGCATACAGGATCATACATAGAATTGCAAATAAATAAACATGGACGTACATGACCATATACGTCCCAGTATGGTTCAATATATGACCATACTTGATCTTATATATAAACATACATCTACGAATCCGATTTTTGAGTGTATATATGGTCGTCTATGGTGGATATATGGTCATACATGAAGATATATGGTCATATATGAGATCATGTACGTTCATTTATTAAACCATTCATGGCTGTAGATGGTCATGTATATCCATTTATGATCATATACAAACCCATATATGATTATGTATGTTCATATATATTTCGATTTTTACATAGAGATCTGATGCAAATATTTTAACTGGTGTTTAAAAAAAAATACTCATGATGCTGACAACTGTTTTATATTATTGCAAAACTTCCAGTTCTTAGAACCTACAGCTGCTTAAGTTTTTACAGAAATTTCTGGATATACTAACTAGCTGGTGGCAATTGTACAGCTAGCAGTAAGTACACTATATACGAGTACTCTTTCATATTTTAAAATTTAGTTGGCATCTCTACTAAACAAATAGTCTTTAAATCTCTCTTTTACAATATATTATCAATAAATTGTCTATCATATCCAATACATTTTTTTAAGATTTTCTATAAATTTATAAATGTTGTTGTTGTAATCAATCAATATTTGATCGATGTAACGTGTTGAAAACGTTAACAGCTACATAAACATAAATTTTACCTTCATCAAATCAGAAAAATTGCAACAACAAAACAACGTTAAATTGCATTTTCAAATATTTCTCGGTTAACTATAAAAGTTTTAAGAAAATCTACCACTACTACTACACACAAATATGGTACTGTTATGTTTAACGGCTATAAAAGCGATAATATTACTTAACCACCCACATAAAAATAATGTTGATTGGATTGTTTAATGAAATTGATAGATTTATGAAGAAAATTATTTAGTTTTTCTTTTTATAAAAAAATAAACTTTTTATAAATTTTTAACTAAAAAAAATTTTTAACTTTAAATGTCTTCTGTATAAAAAAAAAGGCTGTAGTAGTAAATATATATTAACCATTTATATTTGTTACAAATTTTTTGTTCTTATCTCTTTGGTGATTTTTTTTTTAATGAATTGTATGTAATTTGTATATTGCAAGTTTTCCTTATTTTTTCCATAAATATTATCAGCATAGAAAATTACAATTATTTGCGGTTTTTGTTTGCAAATGCAAACATTTTTGGTTTTGTTGTTGTTGTGGTTGTTGTGGTCCTCAAGTCTTTACTCTGGCAATCAGCCGTGTTTATTCCCCCATACAAATAATTCTTATATGAATTTATGTATTTTTTTTATTTTTCTTTAGCCTGTAGTAGATGAAACACTAAGCAATAAATGTGTAACCACAAGAATAACTCAATTATATTATAAACGCCATTGCAAATGAAAAATATTACTTTTTTTCCTCGTCTGTGTGTAACTTGTAGCTACTTTTCTTTATCAGTTAAATGTAATCAAGCAATATTGCAAATAATGAAGAAAAATAAATAACAAAATGCCATAAACTTCAACTTTACTGGGAATAATACAAAATTAAACTTATAAGCTGCTGCCGATATATGCATATATTTGTGCTGTTTCATATATGAACCTACTCATATATCAAACGCCTACTTCCTTACTAGCTGCTTAGTTGCCTGAATAGTCAGTCAGTTTCTTAAAAGTATATTAGTTGAGGCACTACTATGACACCTATTGTTTAAAAACTATTTTTTAAAATAGTTTTTTTTTTTTTCTATTAGAAAAACAAAACTATAAATTTCTAGTTAAAAAATGTATATGCAGAAAATAACATGCATTTATTTTAATATTAAGGGTATTCTAAGGCCTTGGGAATTGGTTTTTCTAATATCAACTAATGGTCCTTCGAACGGCACAATTGTATGATGGTAAATTGTTTGTATCAAAAAAAAAAAAAAATTGATATCTTTTACTAAAAATATCTGAATTTCAAAAACTCAAATCCATCCGCTATATAAAACCGATATAAAATTTTCTTCATGTTAAAATTTCTTCAACGTTCATATCCTTAATATGAAACCAATGAGAAATTGTTGAAAGAAAACTAGATATGGATAGTGTATTTTTGATTAACAGGATGTCGGATAAATTTTTTAAAAAATAATCGCATTCGTATCAAATATTTTTATACCCTTCACCATAGGTGGAAGGGTATATATAAGTTTGTCATTCCGTTTGTAATTTCTACAATATTGATCTTAGACCCTATAAAGTATATATATTCTGGGTCCATATGAAGAGCGAAGTTGATTTAACGATGTCCGTCTGTCCGTCTGTCCGTCTGTGTGTTGAAATGGGTTTTCCGAAGAACCCAGACATGATGAGGACTTGATTCTTTTTTATTTCTGTTACATGTGATCCATTTCTGTTTGCTATTAAAAATCAGACAGATCGGTTAATAAATGGCTGAGATATTAGCAAAAAACCAGGACTACCTCTAATTTTTCCAGTAAAATCCCTTTGTTTAATAAGAGTGTGAAGATAAATACGTAGGTTAAATACGTTTCACAACTATTGTGAATGATATAAATAAAAAATAAATAGTAGTGTCGCCAACTTTTTTTTGCCTAGAAAATGCCAAATTTGACAAGAAAAGCGCTGAAACATATGGAAAAATATAAATTTGAGATTTTACATGACATATTATTTTGGATTAAAATTTTTGGACATTTAAGAAAAAATAAATGGGGATACCGCTTGTTTGTGGAGAGCTATGAGGTAGTAGATTCCAACGATGTATTCATCTCCTTCAGAATACCATGGTGAAGGGTATATAAGATTCGGCATAGCCGAATTTAGCCGCTCTTACTTGTTTTTTTTTAATATTTTGTTAATCTCCAAATACGTGGCTGAGATTGGATTTAAAAAATTCAAAATGGCGGATTCAATAAAGAGTATGATTTTTTTAAGAAGTGTATAGATTCATGTCAAACATTTTTTTTTGGAAAGTTGTAGGAGTCTCTTAATACGAATATCATATTAAAATTTTATAATTTAAAATAGCGGATCCCACAAAGCGGATAATTTTTTCAAAAAGTAATCGAACTCGTATAAAATGATTTTCCCGAAAAGTTTTGAGAGTTTCGAATAATCATCCTCCATATTCTATCCGCCATTTTAAAATTTAATAATTCAAAATAGCGGAACCCATATGGCGGATGATTTTGTCAAAAAATAATCGAGTTCGTATTGAATAATTTTTTATCAGATTCATACAATTCAGCGGACCTCAAAACTTTCTGAAAAAAATTTCAAATGAATCGGGTGATTTCTCCATTTTCAATTTTTAATATCTGATTTCACATTTGTATTCTGCGAACCCTAAATCTTTATTAAAAAAATATTTAAAACAAATCCGATCACTTTCTAAAAAAATCATCCGCAATTTTAAATTTAAAAATTTTAGTAACAGTTTCGTATTCAACGAACCTCAAAGCTTTGCGAAATCAAAAATAAAAATAAAAAAAAAAACATACGCCGTATTGCACCAAATTTTTCCGAAAAATATTCTTTATTATCCGCCATATTGGAATTGCCATTTTGAATTTGTAATATCTGATATAAGATTCGTATTATGCAACAAAAATAATTCTAGAAGAATCCGGTCACTGTTTAAAAAAACTCATCCATCACATTATTTTTAAAGAAGCTATACGTGATATCTGGGAGCACGCGATATCTCTGCACTGCATCATCTGAAATTAAAAATCAAAATAGATTTTGTTAATACATTGATTGAAGAAATAAGCAAAATATTAATTTTAACAAAATGTTTGTTTGTCAAAAGAAAAAAAATCTATTTTTTAACGAAATTTTTGAGATAACGCGATTTTGTTAAAACATTTTATGAATTCCTTAAAATGTTAAACTGATTCTATTTTAAATTTAATTCATTTCTTTTTAATATTTAATTAAAATTTAATAGAATCAATAAAACAAATTTTATTTTAAACAATTCTGTAATTAAAAGTTTTTAAAGAGTACTAAGTAATAACTTTGAAAGAGAAGCTATTCTTGACACAACTCTCTTCAGGGCTCAGACGAGCAAATGAAAACCATTTGCTTGTGCTAAAAGATGTTGTAATTTGATTGTGAGGTGAAAAAATGTGTTCAAATAAAACTTAAAATTAGCTTAAAAATTTATGATTTAAATAAATCTTTTCTTTCACCGCTTTAAAAAAAATTTATATTTTAAAATGTTGCCATCACTCCCAACGAATGCCATTTCACAAGCAAATAGTTTCCATCTGAACAAATAGAAAGAGAGAGAGATTTAAGCGAGGCGAAGAAGAACAAGAAACCCTCTGCTGCTACTTGTGAATATCCCTAATTATTATTACAATCTATTTAAACAATTACTATTCTCAGTATGTGTTCACTCATTCTATACATATTAAGAAATTTTTAATACAATTATTTTTTTGTTGGAAAGCCTTTGGAATATATTTTTTATTTTAAATAATCATAATTATTAGTAGTAGTTTATATTTAGATTCATGATAGGAGGAGGAGGAGTAGCAAAGCACTACATATTGTTGTAGCTGCAGCTGAATATTATTTGCTATTGCAATATGTAAAAACAATTGCTGATAATTCATTATAACTAGGGCTAGGGAGTTTATGTAAATAAACAAATATTCGTTGCCGTTAGCAGGAGAACAATATTATTCCAATATCTTTGCGAATCAAAAAATTTACAACAAAATAGTATCGACATTTGATAATGCATATTTTGCAATAAATGCATATTTTACAGTAAGTGCATATTTTGCAATAAATGCATATTTTGTTAAAAAATTTATATTTTTCAATAATGCATATTTTGCAATAAATGCATATTTTGTTAAAAAATTTATATTTTTCAATAATGCATATTTTGCAATAAATGCATATTTTTCAATAAATGCATATTTGGCAATAACTGCATATTTTGCAATAAATGCATATTTTGCAATAAATGCTTATTTTGCAATAAATGCATATTTTGCAATAAATGCATATTTTGCAATAAATGCATATTTTGCAATAAATGCATGTTTTGCAATAAATGCATATTTTGCAAAAAAAATATATTTTGTAAAAAATGCACATTTTGCTATAAATTCATATTTTGCAACAAATGCATATTTTGAACAAATGCATATTTTGCAAAAAAAATCATATTTTGTAAAAAATGCATATTTTGCATTAAATGCATATTTTGATCAAATGCATATTTTGCTATAAATTCATATTTTGCAATAAATGCATATTTGGCAATAACTGCATATTTTGCAATAAATGCATATTTTGCAATAAATGCTTATTTTGCAATAAATGCATATTTTGCAATAAATGCATATTTTGCAATAAATGTATTTTTTGCAATAAATGTATTTTTTGCAATAAATGCATGTTTTGCAATAAATGAATATTTTTTAATTAATGCATATTTTGCAAAAAAAAATATATTTTGTAAAAAATACACATTTTGCTATAAATTCATATTTTGCAATAAATGCATATTTTGCAAAAAAAATCATATTTTGTAAAAAATGCATTTTTTGATATAAAATAATATTTTGCATATGTTGCAATAAATACATATTTTGCTATAAATTAATATTTTGCAATAAATGCAAATTTTGGCAAAAAAAAATGCATATATTGTAAAAAAGGCATATTTTCCGAAAAATCATATTTTTTAAAATTCTAAATTCATTTATTTTTGCTTTTAATACATATTTATAAATGCATAAATTTCCTAGCCCTAATTATAGCCATACATTCACGCTAAAATATTAGCTATTATGTAGTCGTATATATTTGTGCAAAAAAAAACAAGCAGAAAATGTTTGTGGCAAGTTCATTCAACTTTTTGACGTATGTATGACAACAATATGTTGTTGTATTAGAGTAGTACAATATAAATATATGAGTATGACTGATTGTGAGTGGCAAGTAGCACGTTTTTCTAGCTTAGAATTCACACAATATTTATTTTGTATTTATATGTTTTGTGTACTACCTTCCAAGTTTGTTTGATATGGTTGGCAATATTTTACTTTAGATTTTTCGTAATCAATTGTTTGGAAATTAAATTCAATTAAGCTTAAAGGCATAATGGTTTATTTTTATTTTTTTGTTGAACTTTACAATTGTCTTTAATAATTTTAAATTTTTCGTTGTACATTGTCTTTAAATAACTTAATTGCTTTAATTAAAGAAAGTCATTATGTTATTAAAATTATGGTAGACATAAATTTATTTTTTAATTTGTTAAAATTTTATAAATGTATTAAACTTAAATTGTGGTCCTTTTTTTTATTGAACAAAATGTTTTAAAAATTTTACCTGCTTTTTATAGATTTGGTTTGCCAATATTTGTTTAATGTTCCCACCAATTAAGTGGTCATTGATTTTTTTTTACTTTAAAACTCCTCTCAAAAAAAAAAAAAAAAAAAAAAAAAAAAATTAAAAGGTTTCATTTCTAAAAAAAATCCTTAACATATTGTTGTCATTTATTTATATCTTTTTTTTTTTTGCCCAAAAACCTGGTTATTGACCTTATTTTGTTTAACCAAAAAAAAAAAAAAAAAAAAAAAAAAAAAAATAAAAAATTCTCACATCCATTTATTTGGTTTTTAAGTATACTTATGTTTAAGCCTTTTGTCTGGTTTTGTGGTTTGGTATCCAAATTGTATTTTTTGTAATTTTTGAAAGCAGACCTTTTAAACACTTTATCAACAAGACATTAAATACAGATTTCTAAAAAATAAATGTTACTATATATTGTAAAAAAAAATCAACAATTTTAGCAAATATTTAGGAAATATTTTCTCAGAAATTTAAATTTATTTTAAATAAACTGAAGAGATACAAATCTTAAGAAATCATAACAAATATTTAAACAAACACAGTAGATTTGGTAGTTTAAATTTTTTGCAAGCTAAGATAAAAAGTTATGTCCACATTTATTGCTAAACTATTTGACTCGAAGGGCCAATATTCGGATTTTTTAATCACTAAACTCAAGTTCACACAAAAACGCAATACATAAAATAACTAAAAATCCGCCAGTTTTTTTTTTTAATTTTTTCTTTATTTCCTAAGAAAGGTCAGATGTTAGATAAATTTCAACGTGTTGCTCTCTCGCCTTTGTATTCGAGGAAAAAAATCTTTGAATATTTCCCATCTTTAATATTCAGTCAAAATAAATATAATTTTATATAAGGGACACTTTTGCGTATAATTAATGTTAATATACGTGCAGAGGTACTACTAATCCATTATATTAAAAATATTTGAGTTTTTTTTTGAAGATTTGTGTACAATATTTTCATGAAAATTTTCTAGTCATTGGAAAAACATCCGCACTTTTTTTTAGTAATAAATTGATTGAAAACTCAGTACTAGTTTTGAAAAAAAATTTTTCCGAAAAATAATTTTATTTAGAATTTTTTTTTTTCAGAAAAATTATTTTTTTTTTTAGAAAATTATATTTTTTTTCAAACAGCTTTTTCCAAATTCCACTAAATTATATTGTAATAATTAATATATTTGAAAAATCCTAGATTTGTCACCAATTATCCATGCCTACTCCGCCCAGTTTAAAAAAAGTTTAAAAAGGTGCTTCAAATCGTTAAATAAATTCTGTAAGATGATATGGAAAACCTCATATGTGACCTTCTCCGAGAAAAGCGACCTAGTGTGTGACAATGAAGTTTTGAGAAAAATGCATTTAAAGTTTCATAACGCATAATCACTGTGAACACACCTTCAGTTGGGAGATGCGATTTGGTATGGTTAGTTATGATTAGGTGCCGACTTTGGTGACGTCATGCCTATGTGGTGACGTATTTTTTTTCGCTTTTAGTGTGACAATAAGTTTGCTATTGTTGCTGCTCTATTCGCTCTCAGCAAAGGGTTGATGTGCGTATACTAATAGGAAAAACATTGTAAAAATAACTATAAGAAAGGAAAAGAATAAAGTGACGCTTTAGTCTTGTGCCAACTGTATAACGAGTGAACCCAAAGCGAAAAAAAATCCAAAAATAAATCTGAACCTCCCAGCAAGAAAAAAAATCGAAGCACCGGATCACCCGAAAAAGAAAACGCCGAAAAAAGAAAAAACTGAAATTGTTAAACGAAAGAAAATCGAAGTAACAGATCACCAAACACCGAAAAAAAGTCCAAACTCCAAAAAAAATTCGAAGACTGGCGAAAAAAAATAACAATTTAAAACCAAAAAATCAAAAAAAGTAAAATTTTAATGATTTTTTCATTTTTATCGATTTTCCCAAGTTCGTTTTGACGTTTTAATGGGATAAATAAATTTTTATCAGAAATTTAACTCATTTCATCTTATTCTACAACCTTTTAGGTACCAGAATCCACTCTTAAGTCCAAACCCCGTGTCTTTTCATATTTTCAGTCAAAACATTTGAACAATTTTTTACTTAACTAAATTTTGTTAATTTCAATCGAAAAATTTTGCTGTTGCAATTGAAACATTCGATTGACAATAAATTCAGTAGAAAGCACGAATTTGTTTTCTGGTAGAAAATTTATAAATTCATAAAAATTGGAAATCAAAGAATGCTCATTGCCTTGAATACTTTGCGGTATCCTGTATGCTATAAAAAATACCCCTCACCCGGGCTACATATACCCCATATTTATAATATTGACATTTTTTCGCTTATTCTGGACCAATACAAATTGTTAAAATTTATTTCAGAAAAATTAGAAAAAATTATTTCCATAGTTGCCTCAGAAAAGGACCGCATTAAAAATGGTTAATCTGCATACATTTTTTGATCTATTCGCCATAGAAAGGATCCCATGTGAGCTTAAATGTACGAGGGCGGGTCAATAAGTCCGTGACTTCAATAGGCACTTCGGTCAGTTGACTCTTGTCAAAATTTGAAATAGCTGCGTCATTTAGTTTGTGTTTGACAACCATTGATAGCAGACTACCACGTGATTTGATTTGAGGATTGAGGAGAAAATGGAAAATGGCAAAAATCCATGAATTGACCCCTCTTCCGTCCTATTCTCCGGATTTAGCCCCGAGTGACTTTTTCTTATTTTCAAACCTGAAGAAATGGCTCCAACGATGAAATCATCTCACAAACAAACCTATTTTCATGAACTCGACAGATCTTATTTTTTGAATGGGATTAAATAAAATTGGATAAAAAAATTTTAGAAGAAATTAGGCACGGACGAACACTTGAATTCGATTACAATCGATTTATATTCAGACTTTTCTTTTATAGAAGGGTTTTTTCTAAATTAGGCGTTAGATATCTGTTTGAAATTTAGGTTGTGCATATTATATGAGAAATTTTTGTCCTAGTCCCCATATAAATTCAACTTCGCGGAATTGTTTATAATTAACTTTTTCGGCAATTTGATTCAGATTTATGTCTATATTTGCTGCTTTCTATTTAAAATACGATTACGACCCTTCCCGGAATTTGGACCGCTTACCGAAATATGATTCAAATTTTTCTTGGTATGGGGTGAAATAATTCCATTTAATAAGTTTTTAAAAATTTCCAAAACACCTAAAGGTATGCAATCGTATGTTAATATTTGTATATAATACTTAGCATCCAAAAGTATGCAATACTTTTACTCTAAACATCTCGAAAATCAATAATTTCATTAATTTCCCCAAAAATCTGATAAATCTTAATAATATCATCTTGTTTGTTCAATCTTTATTGAATTTATATTCATTAAAAAATCCCTTTAAATATTTTAGACTACCAAACAAACGAAGAAAAAAAAAGTAATCTCTTATCTATCATGTTGTTATACTTGTAAATGTCATCCTTAGCAGCAGGAGCAAACAGAAAAAATATACTGACAAAGCATAAAATTAAATATAAAAATCATTTTAAAATGAACCCTACATACTGATTTGAATTACTATAAGTTTTACAATACTTGTACAAGAGGAGCAGCAAAAATAGTTGTATGTAGTAGTAGTAGAGTAGAAGTAGTAAATGACAAACTTTCGCTTGTTTTTATCGTGACAATGTGACATAGACTACAATCAAGTATTAAATAAACAGACATAAGAAGGATACACATACAGACAGTAAGTTATAAACATAGCTGGCTGTCAAGGATTCTTTAGACAACAATAAAAGCGAGCAAACTCATCTACTACCCTTTTTATCTCTTTTATAAATATCAAAAGATATGAATACCTTTTTAAAACATTGATTTAATGACATTGACATTATTGGCAATGCACTACCATATAACCCGAAATAAAATTTCAAAATTTTTTATTATAGGATGCATCCTATAACAATGTTTGGAATTTTGTTAAGACTAAAGTAAAAGTGTTTTATGCTTCAAATCCTCTTTTTAAATCTGTTCTAACTATACGCTTTTTTTTAAATTTATTTTTGTCTTTTTAGAACCATATTTTGTATTCTTTGCCAATTTTTTTTTTCTTTTTCATTCATTGATTTAGGAGTTTTTTTTTTGCACAAAGTGCTTATAAGAAAACAAGCTCCTCCTTTTAAATGTTATTAAAGATTCCTTTTACAAGAAATAAAATTTGATTTTCAATTTTTGTTTTTATATTAAACTTTTTTTTTCCTTTTGCTTTCCTTTTACTTTTTTTTATATCTACTTATAAGTTTTTCCGTTTTTGTTTTCTAATGAAATTTATGCTTTTGCAATCGATCTTTTCTCCCAGCATCAGTAAGGAGGAGTTGCAGTAGTTGTTGAAATTTTTTTTAATGTCTGCAATATATAAATAAAATTTCCTTTTTATATTGCATTTATTTGTTACATACATATACTACTTTCTACTTATAAATGCTGATTAATATAAACGAAAAAAAAAAGAAAATTATATACTTTGTTACAAAATTCTTTGTATCACAGAATGAGCCAAAGAAACTTGGGTCATTGCCATTTATTTCTTCTCAAACTTAATATTTTTTTTATTATTATTTTCTTATTATATTTTATTGGTTTTTGATTAATGCTATTGAATAAATAATGTGGTTTTTATAAACAATTTGTTGCAATTTAAAATGTTAATGAATATATGTTAAAGTTCCTTTTTAGGAAATATAAAAAATAATACTGGATGGGGCAAAAACCATTATCGGAATTTATTTCCCTTTAACTTTTGTTTAAAGTGAAAACTTTTTTGATTTTTAACTGTTTCGTCCTTATAATTTTTTTTTCAATTAATTTTGGGCAAGTTTGGACTACATTTTTGAAAACTATGCGCAGCATTTCTGTTGTCACGTTGTGAATTTCGGCATGAATATTGTTTTTTAACTCCTCCGAGGTGCGAGGCTTGTTCGCAAGCACCATCGACTTCAAATATTCCCAGAGGAAGAAGTCCGAGACTGTCAATTCGGGAGATCTGGCTGGCCAAGCCAAATCGCCATCGTCGTGATTCAAGTTTGGGCTCTTTTTAGAACTGTGTGCAGCATTTCTGGTGTCATGTTGTCAATTTCGGCATGAATATAGTTTTTTAACACTTCCGAGGTGCAAGGCTTGTTCGCATACACCATCAACTTAAATATTCACAGAGGAAGAAGTCCTGGACTGTCAATTCGGGACATCTGGCTGGCCAAGCCAAATCCCTAAAGTACAGGATGACAAGTTGAAACCACATGTCCAGATTGTCAACTTTCAGTAAGAAAAATTTTGTCAGAATAGCTCTATACATAGCTTCTGCCATTCACCGATGTAGCGTTACTGTAGCCTCCTCTCAAAAAATAAGATTCAATTCAATCTTCCGGCGAAAATGTACACCACACGCTGACTTTAAGAGGGTGTAATGGTGCTTCATGAATTACGCGAGGATTTTCCGTCCTCCAGAATAGAGAATTTAACTTATTGAAGTTTTCGCTGAGCTGAATATGAGCCTCGTCGCTCATGATCTATTTTGATGAAAAATCCCACCCACTTTGCCGCTGAGTTCAAAAATTTTACAGCTCTATTTTAAATGGAAGCCACAGTCGTTTGGTAAAAACTGATGGACCGCCTGAATTTTGCATTTTCAAGTCCAATGTCAAAATTCGGAAAGTGCCAATGTTGAGCACTTTTTCTTGAGGATGTTTTGGGATACTCTACCACATTTTCACACATTGCTTCAAAGTTATCAGCCGAGCGGACGGTTTGGGGGATTCGGTTGTCCAGTGGTATGCCGCTCTCTTCTAATAGGGTCTCCAGTCGTCGAATTGTTTGCACTGTGACGCTGAACGATTGGGATTGGGATTTGCCGAAATTTACGTTGCATTATCAAAACTGACGATTTATTGCCCACAGACATTGACGCAATTATCGCACATTTTTGAAGCATATAACTATTCGTTGTTATTCACTATAAATTTTGCACGTGTCTTCTTCACGAATGTGAAAACTAAACTGACATGCGATGTCAATTGCCAAAATGACAGCACTTTTTAATAGGGTGATATTTATTGCCCCTCCCTGTAGATTAAAAGCTAATAGAATTATTTATGTTATGTCTAGAAATACAAATAATAGAGCGAATTTGAAAGCCTATCAACATATTAAAATTGCTTAAAGTCAGTAAATATGCCATATATTTTTTTTCTTTCTTCGCCTTGAAGAAGGCAATAGTTTTTTAAGGTGAAATCGCCTAAAAATAAGCAATATTTTATCAAAACGGTAATATTTCTATAAATTTACAAAATCCCTAATAAAAGACTATATTTTTTTGCAAGAATTTAGAAGGTAATGTTTAACACACAGAAAACAGATTCATCGTGACAAGCAAATTTCTTGGCAACTGACTATTTTGGTTGCAGCTACCGAATTATTTAGTTGTCAAAACCAAATGTTTTCTGGATACAATTGAAATATTTGGTTTCAACCGAAATTCTAATGCATTTACCGAATTGCGACAAACAAATATATCGGTGGTAAGAAATTTAGTTTTTACAATGAATCTGTTTTCTCTGTGTACTAAGAAAATTTAGTTTTTTTGTGTAATGTAAAACCCCCTAAAAATAGGCAATATTTTATGATAGCTCAATATGTCCATAAATTAAAAAAAAATTCCTAACAGTAGGCAATGTTTTATGCCTTCTTTCTTTGTCCGCCACAAAGTATGCAATATTTGCATTTATAAAAAACCCCCTAACAGATGGCATTAATTTATGTATTCTCTATAACTAAATTGCAATAATGTATACTATTCTTTTTTAAAACCCCCTATAAAAATGCAACATTTTTTTTACTTTATCTTCATTATATGCAATACTTTTTACTATTACTCCAGGCCCCAAAGTATGCATTAATTAAAAGTTGTTTTAAAAAGTCATTGATTTCATATTTTACAAATCATTCACCTTTTATTTTTAGCTTTTTTTTTTTTTTGGTTTGTTTTATAACCAAACTTTATCCTCTAGCAATTTTAATTATGAATATTTTCATATGAAACTTATACTAGATGTTTGTGTTGTCATTGTTCTGCGTTATCATCAAATTATGTCTGTACATGTGCCTTTAATGTAAATGTATCACGTTTCACGCGTTATTTTTTTTTACTAATTTTACTGCATGCAGCAGTAGTCATCATTAATTTTATTATAATTTTTTTTTTTTTGCAAATATATCACTACTGTATTGTATTAAGGATTTGTTGTTGTTGCTGTCATGACTGCTAAACTAAAGCATACCCAAAGGACATTTAGCCAACTTAACTAAAGAAACAATGTGAACACAGCATATAATCAAAGAGAATGGGATAGATCCTTGTCTGTCTATATCTGTATGGATATCAGATGGATATTTAACAGCATATGGTGGTTTTGCAAATGCCAAGTCAATGTCATTATCATTGTAGCAGCAGCCACAGTATACGATATAGTAGTCATTATACAAATGTTATTGTTATAAAAAGACTATAAGTGTAATGAAACAACAACTTTAATTGAATTACATTTTGTTGTAATTATGAAGGTGGACAAATAAAACTAACATGGATGGACGAAAAAAGATCTGAATTTTATTGTTTATTATTTTTCGAATTGTTTTTATTATCATTAATTTAAAAAGTTTTTTTTTTTAATTTAAAGCATACTTTTGGGATTAAAATAACTTAAAAATTGTGGGCAAATTTTAGGAGTCATACAAGCAGGGTTTAAAACAGGTTTAACCGGTTTTTATAACCTAAAAAAAAAAAAAAACAAAACTAACTTTATAATATATAAAGAAATTATCATTGAAAAGAAAACTGGTTTAGTTTTTGCACTTAAAAGTCTTAAGCAAATTTCAGTTAGGAACTTTTTTTATTTTAATTCTAAATTTTGGTGGAAGAGGTTGATGAAAATTCCTAAATCCAAATTCGGAGAAAAATATATTTTTTTTTTTTATTGGGGCGGGAATTGTTCAAGGTTAAGGTTGATTTACAATTTGTAAGCCCTGTCTTTACAATATGGACCATAGCACACGGACGTGTATTTAAAATATCAGAATTTTCACCCAAGCGGTTAGTGTAGACCATCAAGGGGAAGACTTCACTTATGAACCCCTATTTTTTCACGTTCCTGGTAAAAATTCGAAAAAGTATCTTGTCAGTAAATTAGCTCATATTCCAGAATGCGCATATTTTAAATTTCAGTTTTCTAGCCTAAGCTTTTCGTCTTTTAAAGAACTATTTTTACCATGTTTATGGTGAAAGTTCCAAAAAGTACATTATTAGTGAAATAAGCCCATACTCCAGAGAATGCATATTTTAAATTTCCAGCCGAAGAGGTTTAGGAGGCAGGCCGTCAAGCAGGAGACTTTCACTTTTTGACCCCCAACCCATTAAATTCCCGTATAAGTGATTGTCTATGCAGAAAGAAGAACATACGTGCAAGTTCTTATCTGTAGCCAGAAAACACATATTTTAAATTTTAGTTTTTCAGATTTTGGGGCACCCTGGTTCAAGAGCTACTAAGACAAGTTTTCAGCTTAGGTGGTCGACTTTGACAACCTGTAACGCATCCTGTATTAATACAGGGTGGATCAAAATAATTTTCTCCAAAAGAGATTTCATAACCGACATAATTAATTTTGAAATCCTGTAAGTTTAAGGGCGTTCGTAGTGTAGTGACTAGTGCGTTAGACTGTTACACAGAACGTTGCGGGTCCGATCCCCAGCGACGGCAACATCAATTTAGAATAATATGTATGAGTTTTTGATCTCTCATACATATTGCAACATTCTCCTTAGATATAAAAAAACAGGGATATGAACTAAAAAGTTTCAACAATTTCACTAGCTCTACAAGAGCTAGATTTTTTCATCTGGTGCAATTAAGGTGTTGCCATATGTGAATTCCTTCATATTTCACCAACTTTCCAATGAAAGCAACAATTATTTAGTAGGAAAAATTTCCTGAGTGTTGCTTCTCTTAAAAAAGGGACCATGAATTGAATTTTTACTGCCCAACTCGTCCTCTATAATCACTCCATACTATATATTTGAATTGCAGTTGAGGGTCTAATCTACAATATGTAATTTTATTTCACATGGTACAATAGGCACATTTTCTTGGCGGTATATTTTGTGTTAAAAATCAAAAATTTAGAAAAATGTATACTTTAAGTATTTCCAACACAAAAAATTTTTAAGTCCGCTTTTATGGATCCTAATAATTGAATTATATGTAAAAATTTTACAATTAATCAAAACTTTATTTTAATCCATAATTTTTCTCTAACCTCTCCTAAATATGTTGTATACTTTAACGCTCTAATGCTTAAAGACCACCAAAAAGCGGTTGTCAGATATTAAGAAGTTTTTACTCTAAATAATAATTTTTTATTAAAGCAATTATTTGGTAATGATTAAAAACATAATTTACTACTTTTTCTGCTTTTACACTTTTTTTCCTTCAACTAACGAATTTCAAAATTTCGTAAATTTGAAAAAATACTTTTTTAAACAAAAAAAAAAAAAAAAAAATATTAAAATATTTATTATATATAAAAAAAATCGACAAAAACTAAGGAAGTTTAAGAGTCTCTAGTTAGAAAACATGTTTCTATTTTTGCTTCAGGACTCATTGGATACGTTTTACAATAATTCTTCTAACTTAAAAGTTAGTGAACAGGTTTTTTTAATTTAATTTGAAACACAGCTAATATACTCATACTTTGTAGTAAATGGAATCAATTTCGGTAAAATTTAAAAATGTTAAGTGTCAATTTCCATAAATTTCGCAATTTTCAAAAAGCGAAAATCGCTGTAACTTCTAAAATAATAACACTAGATAAACAATTTTGGGTATGTAATTTTATATTACTGTTACGGTTATTTATAGCAAAAACCAAAACTATTTCATTGCTGAATTTCTTGATTCGTCTTCATCACTTATTGCGTTATATCGCCTAAATAAAGCGATAAATCAAAATTTTAATATGTATGCCATAATAAGTTACCAATGCCAAACATATAAAATAAATATCGATATCTAAATAAAGAGCATTAGAGATTTAAGGGCTTATTTTATATCCAAAATTTAAAGACTACTTTTAAGGTGTTTTACTAATTGCTAAATACCCCTTACCATAACTTTAAGCTATTTCACTAATTTCATCACTTAATATTATTGTTTTTCTGTTTTTCGTCTTTTTTTTTGTGTTATTCAATCTTCTGTAATTTCCATTTAACTGAGACAACATTTACACTTATAATTATAGCTTTTCCTGTTTCAACAATTTCACTTAAAAATATAAATTCTATGCGCTGTGTCTCAAGCCACCTCTTCTCCTACAGACCTGCACAATTAATCACTACAAACATAAAGACATTAACATTTATACAAATATTTACAAAGAAGGTATGCTAAGTTCATACTTGGGGATTAAAACACAACACACATAGATGTATATATTTTTATTTTCTATGTATGTATCTATTTGAATTATTTCTTTTAATTTTTATTAAAATAAATTTGTATATAAGCAAACTATTTTGGAAAAAAAAGGAATTATATGAATTTCTATTTTTAAAAACAGAAAACATAAAATTTTACATTTACCAGGAAATATCAATTACTACTAAATGTCTGTAAATTTTTATAGTTTGGTGTTTTAAATGACTGATTCACATAGTTAAAAAATGTATTTCTATGAATTTCAATTGATTCTTCATTTAAAAACAAACTACTCTACGTATAACTTTTGTAAATAAACTACAGTCGGTAACGGAAAATATATTGTGAGTGTACCATAAATTGAATAGAGAATAAAATGTAATTTTGCATATAAAATATTTTAAAACTATATAATATTTTTTATAACAACTTGAAAAATAGAAAAAAGTGAGAAAGGTTTTAGAAAGGCCTTTAAAAATCTCTTTGCAATAAAGCTTTAAAAATGATAATAAAAAAAGTACCAGGCAAAGCCTTTATAAATTACTTTCCAATGATGGCATATGGGTCAAATAAAGCCAATTTTTTTTGACGACTTGAGCCGCAAAATTTTTTCTCTACAAGATATTCAAATTTCATCAAAATTGTAGTGTTTAGCTTGGAATACCTTCATTATTAGTTTTTTTTTTAAAGCAGATCTCTCACACAACACATAAACAGGTTAAAAAACTTATTGGTCTATGACTCTGCGAAATCGTCAACACATAGTCAGACAGACGTTGTTCTTCCACTCTGGTGGTGATGACTACTTTGAAATGAGGTGTGATAAAGATTTGTGTGTGTATAAGTGTTGTAAGTCTGTGTATGTATGTGTTAAGCTTATAGAATTTAACTAAAGCACGCATACTTATACACAGAAAAATGTTATAATGTGTAAATGTTAGTTGTTGAAGTAAATCTGTGAAAGGACATTGCATTTTACACACACTTTGTAAATTCGTGCTTATATTTTTTTGGTTTTCCATTTCTGCTCAACAACAATTTTGAAGTGTTGCGATAAGGACTGAGAATAGGACCTCCATTCTGCTAATGTTCAACATTGTTCAAGCTTACCGTCATTTTAATGGCAATGACCATGAAGTTATTGTAGTTGTTGCTTTATTTTATTTTTTTTTTATTTGTTGCTGTTACTAAATTTATCCAAGATTTGAACATTAAAACGTGTTGTTTGCCTTTAATGTTGTTGAGAGTCCTTTTTGGTTATATGAATGTTTGTGTGTGTATGAGTTGGTGTCTGTCCCTATGTCTGTTTTGGAAATTATTCAAAAAGAAAGTAAAAGTTTGGTTTGGTTTTATATTTACAGAGTTTTGGTTCACTCCCAAAATATGTAGTATACATTAAGATTCTTTAAGTTTTGTGGTTATTTTCTTCTACTACATACATTTTATTTATTATTTTTTCTCTTAAGTACAATATTTAATACTTAACAGCATAAACTTATATTTTAAGTTTTCGGGTTTAAATTTTTGCAAATTTTCTTTAAAATCCCTAACATTTGTTTTAATACTTTTGATTTACTTTAACACATGTCCTTTTGAGCTTTTACAAAACATTATTGTTAATATTATGGTGTGTTTACAACTATAGACTCCTACAAGTATACTATAATTTTTTTTTATGTTAAGCTGCTTATCATTTTACACCATCACTTAGACAATGGAGGCGAAATTTTTGTATTTACTGTTAGAAATATTTTAGGTTTTTAAAGCATTTAATATTATTTAAAAAATACAAGTTACTGAAATTTTGTAGTGGAATTTATGTAAAAAGTAAATAAAAATTTACTGCATACTTAAAGGCTGTGAGTAATAAATACAAGTGTTGCCTAATACTAGGAGCAAATTTTGAAATATTTGCTAGTGTCTAAATATGATTTCAGTGATTGTCTATAAAGGGGTATTGCCTACATTTTCTTTAGGCAACATTTTTATGATAAATTGCCTACTTTTAGGTGCTCTTTTACAAAAAATTTATGTTCAAATCTTTCCCTAAATTTAGTATTTCTTCATACTTTTTTTGTATCTTTAGGCATTCCAGGCGTTTCCAATTCTGTTTGAACTTCATATGAACCTTAAATTTTAATAAACTTTTATATTGCCTAATTTTAGGTGTTTTTCTTATTTTTCTTTTTAATATTTTTTATTTCTTATCACATTTAGATGTAAAATCTGTGTTTTTTACACTCATAAACATAAACATTTTACTACTTGCAACCAAAAAAAAAGTAAGAAAACAAATTAAGATATAAACTCAAAGATAAATTATGTGACAGACATAATGAAAATTTTAGAAAAAAAAAATATATAAACACCAAATTAACAAACAACATTCTTACACCCAATATTCACTTGAACACCATATCTAACTAAATATTAAAAAAATGTAAAAAAGACTTTTTGAATAAGCCACCTACACCTCTACCTTTATACAGACTATATTTTCCAAAAGTAAATTAATTTACTCCCATATTTAACCCCCTATTGTGTACTTCATATAACAATGCGTGTTAAATTAAGGTGGGTTTTCAACAACAACAACAACAACTAAAAACTTCTAATATTACTAATGTTAGTAGTTTTCTTCTTTTTATTCTACCTAATGCCAGCTAATAATCTCTGCTAATATATGATCAACTTAATAGTTAAAATGTCTCGACAACTTTTGTTAATTTTAATTTTCTACTGAAAATTACAAAATTTAATATGCAAAAAACCACTAATAGTTTTCTTGAGTATGTGGCAAGAACAAAAGAATACAGGTGGAAACTTATTTTTTTTTTAACATTTCAACATATAAGTTAAAGACAAGTTATTTTTTTTATTACATTCTTATAACAAAAAGTTGTTTAAGGTTATTAAAAATATGTGTGGAAAGATTTCTATGAAAATTATTTTAATGAAAAATAATGTAATGATGTTTTGTAGGTGTTTATAAAGAATATAAAGTAATAGAAGTTTTTTTGAAGATATTAAATTTTTTTTTTTAACGCTAAAATCTTAAGGAGTTTAAAGAGATTTTCTGCTAAGAATATAGAATTACAACTTTTATATAAAATTTTAAAATTTAAGATATTGCATGCTTAAACATTAATTAAATTATCTAAACACCTATGAGGTAGGCAATCTAAAATATCAAATCCCCAAATGTAGGCAATATTTATTATTAAAAATACACCCTTAAAGCATGCAATACTTTTTGTTTTAATTTTTCTATCAATTCTGTTTTTACTTCCATTAGATTTTTGAACAACACAAAGCAATAATAAATTTGATGCATAGAGAATACGACCGGGGGCTCCTCGCCATTTGCGATTACTCGACTAGTTATCGAGTAGCTCGACTAGTTAACAAATAGCTCGAGTGGTGAAAATTAAATTTTAGCTACTTTGTACTCATATAATAACATAAATATTTCTGCTAAATATAACAACATTTTAGAGTGGTTCCAAGAATACTCTAATTTTCACCTTAATCTGGTGAAAATTAAGTCCAGGGCGAACTACTATTCGAAACAAAATTCGTCCAGATCCCAAATTTTTTTTTTTACAATTTAACATTTTTTTCATTTAAATAAAAATCATGGAAAATTTGTTAGGTTAGGTCGAAAAGAGGAAGGGCCATTCGCCCTTCTTGATCACCCAAAAATGGGTGACATACACCTATGCCAGAGAATCGGCATGTTGTGCGCTTATGGAAAATTTATATTTCTTGTCTTTGTTTGATCTGATCGAGTTTTTCGAGTAGATTCGCCCAATTAATGTAAGCTTTATTATCAGTACACTCACAATATTATTTCGTTAAAATTAATCTAAAATTCATATTAAATTAATTGAAAATACAATCAAAAAGGGGACTACTGATTTTTCATTATATTTAGCCCATTTTGTTGTTTATTTTCAATCATTGTTTAATAATCCACAAAAGTAGTAAAAGCAATCGGAAGTTGTTTAAAATAACCATCAATTTTTAACTGACAAAACGTGAAAAAAAACTACTTTTGTGGTTTGTTTTTCAAATTGATTTTTTTTATTTATATGTAATTTTACAAAACACAACACACACAGATGTATATATTTTTATTTTATATGTTTGTATCTATTTGAATTATTTCTTCTAATTTTTATTGAAATAATTTTGTATATAAACAAACTATTTTGGTAAAAAAAAGGAATTATATGAATTTCTATTTTTAGAAACAGAAAAAATAAAATTTTACATGTAGCAGAAATTATCAACTACTACTGAATGTCTGTAAATTTTTATAGTTTGTTTTTGAATTATTCTATGAATTTCAATTGATTCTTCATTTTAAAACAAACTCTACCCATTACTTTTTAAATAAACTACAGCCGGTAACGGAAAATATATTGCGATGCCATTTGCAAAATTCTTTTGCGGCATGTAATATTTATAAGTATTTTCTAAATTTCGTACATAAATTGTAAATCTTAACAACTTATTTTAATATTTAATATTATATGAAATATTTCATTTTAATTCCTAAAAAGTGCTACTAAAAAATGAGTTTAAAACTTCTTTCTGCTTATCATTGATTTATTGCTTTAGAAATATTGAAAAAAAAATTGCCCAAAATTAGGCAATGAGTTTAAAATTTTAATATGTCCTTGAATTTGATTTCAACTTGTCTAATTTTTTTTTTTTTTTCATTTACCATTATGTGGATTTTATCCTTGATTTTATAAATATTTTTTTGATTTTTTGACCCCTAAAAATAGACTTTAATTTCAAATGTTTTGTTTTGTTTCCAATTTATGCTATCTTTATTTTTCTCTCATTTTTTTTTTACTTTTTTAATCAAATGTGTCTGTGTTTTGAGGACTTTTAATTATTTTTATAAGGGTTAAAATATCCTTTTTTCATTTAATTTTAGCTAACAAACAAACAAAATATGCTGGATAATATTGTTATATATAATATTTTACAGTAAATGTCACTTTAATATCTAACTTTCAAATGTAACATTTTCTTGTCTGCTTAAACTTAATTAAGCAAAATGACATTTTGATTTTGTACCCTTTTTTAATGATTTGATTTTTTACATATATCTTTTACAATGGTTTTTTTTATCATTTATTTGTCTAATGCTTTAAAAAATTGAGTTTAATAACCTTTTTGGTATAAAAATAGTGCATATTGATAAGATACACTTTAAATGGTTTTCCCTCAATTGTAATACAATTTTATCTCTAAAGCCTTTTGGGCAAGAAAAAAATTAAACAGCTTATTTTTATTAAAAGACTTTAATATAAAAATATTGATTAATTCTAAATAAATATTTACAATTTTATAAATTTCTTAATATCATTAGTTTTGTTTTTAAAAAATATTTGCTTGTGTTTTGTGAATTTTAGTTGGGGGTTTTGTTTTTGCTTCTAAATTTATTCTTTAAATTAACTCTAAACCATTTGAGGATTATTTTAAGTGGAAGAAATTACCCTTAGTGTAGTTACAATTACTTGCTTATGTACTTGCCAAATAAAACTAACAAACATCATATGTGTTATGCTGCAGAGTTTTCTTTTTCTTCTTCTTATTTTTATGCAGCAGAGTTTTCTTTTTTCTTCTTCTTATTTTTATAACCATTTTTATGTAGTATTTTCTGGTAATGTCTCGGGGATTAAAATCAAATCAAAACGATGAACTTAACAAATCCCTTTACAAACAATCTCGTTATATAGTTTTTCTGTGTTTAGTTATTTTTCAAATGAAAGCATTGCTGCAATTTTATTGCCATATTTTTGGTTTTAGTTGTTTTATATGCTACATTTAGTTTAGAACTTTATAATTTAAATAGATTTTCTATTTTGTTGATTGGTATTGGGTTACACCATTTTGTGAACAACATTTTTTTCATTTAAGAGAATTCAAATATTTTATATTTTTCAATATTTTTTTCAGTAAATAGTTTGTTAAGAGTTATTAAAATTTTAAATAACATTAATTTTAGTTATTGGCTTTCTTCAGACAAACTTATAAAGAGATATAAAAATATACATATATTCTGCATCACGATTTCACGTCTTCCCAAGCAATCTTCAGTAGAATTTCTATATCAATATTTGTAGTGTTCGACTGAGTATTAGGCTAAATTTTGACTGAGCTTATTTATTTTTTTTTTGCGATTTTAAAATTGTTTGGCTTTTAGAGATACTGTTTCACCTCTAAGAAATTTTTATTACTGGTTTGCATAATTTAAGCGTGATATCTTTCATCTGCTATGAAATTTGTAAATGTCGTCCAAAACTAGATGTTATTTCAGAAAACATTTATACAGTTCGGTTTGTGATTGAGCTAGAGAGACATTTGACACATCATGCGATATGTAAATATAAAAAAGATATGCGCCCGTTCGATTCCACACACGCTGAAAAATACAATATGCTTGCCTGCAAATATAATATGTTGGCCTGTAAACATATATACATATATTTGGGTCCTTTGAAATGCATCCACCGGCAAACATTTATATGTTTGCTTGCAAATAAATATATATTTATCATTATTATGTTTGCATCCCACAAGTATAATAATGATAAAATTACAAGTATATGTTTATTTAGGTGGGAAATTACAAATATTACAATGTTTGCCTGGAAACATATGTATAATAACTATAAATATAAAATACTTGGAAATCTACTTCAAATATAAATATGGTAGTTTCCGTGCATAAATTAAAATTGAGTTAAAAAAAAGAAAACTTCAATGCTGGTAGTTCAAAATCTGTTTCGCAGGTGACGAAACTTAAATTTATTCATGTGAACCATAAACTAAGCAAGATTTACCAGTGTGGGTGTTTCAAAATTAATTAAGTACAACAAAAATTGTTCGTTGTAGAAATTTTTCAAAGAAAATGATCGCGTGTTTTTTTTAGTATAAACTGTCATATTGCTATCGTTCCTTTAAAGAATCAAAAGATTGCCATATAACCAGTTTTTTTGCTGGAAGTCATTGGCAAATTGAGAAAAATTACCAACATCTTTGAATCATACTACATCACTAGTGCTTATAAACTGCTTTAACAATTAATTATTTAAAAATTATTTAAAATATTGAAATTATAACCCAACGATTTTGATCTTCCATTTATCAAAGTTATAATTGTGTGGAATACTATTTAAACGCCCGTAAAAGTAATCATTAAGATCCGAGTGGGAAAAATTATTGATAAACTTGTTTTAATGGAACAGAAGGACATAGATTTTGGAGAAAAATATTACCCATGTTAAAATTTAAATATATATTAACAAACATGGGCTTATATATTGCTATACATAATTTTATGTATGGCCATATATCTTTGCATCCGAAAATTAATGCTGAATGGCCCAATATTTTTTATATATGATCATATATGCTCATGTATATTATTCATGCATGATCATATATGGTTCATATATGACCATATGCGGCCATTTACACTCAAATTTCGTATCTGAAGATATATGGAAATATATGAGTTCATGTATGATCATATATTGAATACATATGCACCGGCATATATAATCATATATGCCCATGTATTGTATGTTCATATGTCAGCCAATATATGTTCATATATATTTCGATTTTTAAAGGGAAAGCTAAAAAAAATTAAAACAATTATTTCATCTGTATGGTTTTGTATAAATTCTCGCTTGGTAAATCGTGAAATTATGATAAAGAAAACCTTAATGTCTAAAGCTCTTTATAAATTCATTTTTTTTTACCGTGAACTCATTAGGTTTGATTGCACCAAATCCAATTGTATCTCAAAATTGGAGACAAATTTGAGTTTAAATTATATATTTATATCTGATCAAATGTTAGCAGATCTAGTGGACCTTATATAAACTTTAAATAAATTTTTTATAAACATTTTTTTTTTGATGGCTTTGAAAACACCTCAAATGGTTGGGTCTTGGTATCAGATTTGCACAAAGAGATTACGAAATTTAGAACATCGTTTCAGATATGAAAAGATTTGACACCAGATATGACCCATATAACCATATGTGACCAGAAAAGTCGCCCAACTTTCCAGATCCCTTAAGATATAAATAGATCTGACAATAGATTAGATATTGACATAAAGTGTATTACATAATATATCTTATAATATACGAACAGATCTGGCACCAGATCTAATTAGATTCAATCATGTATATATTCTGATCTTAACATAGTCTTTTATTTAAAAAATAATAATAAAATATAGAATTAGTAATGAAAAAAATATAATTCTGGCAATGACCGAGACAAAATGGATTAAATATATATTTTGTTGCATACCTAAAGGCTTAAATTTAAAACAGAAATACTTAGTATTTTACTATGAATTATTTTGCCACTTGGTTGCGCCATATTTGTTTCTTTAGAAAAAAAAAAAAATAAACATTCAAGATTCTGGTCTGACAAGTCGTAAGACTTTATCGCATGTTTTTTTTTTTTATTTCAATTTGATGAAAATCTGTTTGCAATTAAGAAAAGCACAAAGTGTTAGTTTTATTGCCATTTTATATTGTAAATTTACTCTGTGTTACATTTAAAGTGGTTTAATTAACATTAAGATTTTGTGAAAGGATTTTCTTCTATGATTTTTTCTTCTCTAGAATTTTAATAAATAATGGTTGGCTGGCTTGAATGTCTGCTGTAGAAAATTTCAAAAGTATTAAGTAGCTTTTCAAGTTCACTTATTTTTTTTTTTTTTGTTTACAATTACAGACAGAATAAAGTAGAAACATTTTAAATGCATAAAATTAATTTATGAATTTAAAAATAACCTTTTTATTAATTAAGTTGGTAGATTGTTCTCTTAATAAAAAGGAGATTTTAAATTATTTAAATGAAGACTTTTGTCACCTTAGAGTATGCTTTAAATGTTTTGTTAAAAAAAAACTTGTTAAAAGTATACAAAAATTATATATTAAAAGCAATAATTGAATTATAAAAATTTTCATTACTTTGTTTATTGTTTATGTTTTAAGTACTTGTTTTGGCGACACCCTTAAGTGTACCGTATAAAAAGGTAATAAGAAACTGTACTTAATTTTATTGATTTTAAATTTTTTAAAACCATTTTATGTGCAAACTTTTTGAAAATATACTTTCTTTGAAATAAACAAGAAATTTTCTTAATATTCTAATTTATTTTATTTTTCAAAATGGTTAAATAATTAAAATGTAACCTAAAAGTATGCTTTAATTTTGTTCCTTTTTCAACTCTGTAAAATATTCTCTTAAAAAACCTTTTTAAATTCCCTTTAATTATGCTTTACTTCCATTGTTTTCAAATCTCCTAAAAGTATACTTTTAAAAATTTCAAATCAGTTAATTTTTAAAATTCAAAGGTCATTGTACTTATTTTAAAAAGTTGCCACAAAATTCACATCATCTGTCTTATAATGGCTTTTTAATATAACAAACTTAATCATATTTTATTTTTTGCTCTTCTCTCCTAATAAAAATATGGTTTTTTTATTTAACAGAAAATATGCTTGGTTTTCCAATTTATCTGGTTTTTATTTCTGTTAGGCGCCCTAAAAAAAAAGCTTCAAATAAAAAATAAAAATAATACAAATTATTGTTTTTATTTTAAACGATTTATGCATCCTAAAGGTCATGACAACAAATGTTTTAAATTCCCTTGGAATTTTTTTAAATATATATTTGTAAATGTCTTGTAATTTTTTTTTTTTAATAAATTGTTTCTCTTAAAAAAAATCCATTATTAAATTTATCATTTATAAAATTGAGTAATTTGTGTGTGTTTACAAATCACAAACATTTTTTAATGCATTTTCTATCAACTAAATATAAAAATTTGTTTAGATTTGTTTTTTTTTCGAACGCAATTTTCGTCATGAACATTTTGCAAATAAGGGTCTTCTGCCAGACATTGTCATTTATATTGTCTACATATAAGATGATTTTTTCTTCTTCAACTTGGGGTCCTTTTATTATATGCTTTTAATGTCATTGCCAACATAATACTTATAAATAAAATAATATTATTTATATTATATGCATTGTTAATAAAATATTCAAAATATAGAGCTGTTAGTAGTTTCACTTTTTTTCTTTTTCTACTTCTTTTTTTAAAGTCCTTAATGCAAATATCACAATCATATGTAGTTAGTTGTAAAATTGTAAGTATAAAGTATTGTATGCATTTTTAATGCTATACTTACGTTTTGTATATTATTTATTTATTTTTTTTTTGTATTCGAAATTTGCAGTCATATATAGATTTGTATTTTGCATATAATTAGAAAGTGTGGGTTGTTAAAGATACGGAGTGCATGCAAAATTTTTAGAGTGGTCTTTAATTTTTTTTTAAAGTTCAATAAACTTGTTAAAAAAACTTATACAAAATATAGTTTTTTTTTTTGGGTTTTATAATTTAACAAAACTAGTATTTGTAAAAACAAAATTATATATAAATTTTAAGGTACATTGGACTGTAATTTAAAAAGATCAAATTAAAGCATTTATTTCGACTTTACTTATTTTTTTTTTTATACCCTCTACAGAATTTTCGTTAGAGATAAAATAATGTGATGAAAAACCATTTTAGGTGAATTTTATATTTAAAAAAAAAATTTTTTTGAGATGAAAAACCATATTATTCACCTCTAGGCGCCTAGTGGAAAAAATATGTAAATAATTTATTCACCAGATGCTTATAAGAAATTTAATAAAATACTCAAAATTTGTATGGAAAATTTGGAGGTGAAAAATGTTTTTGATATGAAAACAATTTTAGAGGAAAAAAAAGTTGTTGTGAAAAAATTGTTAGAGGTGAAAAGCCATTAGATGTGACTATAAAATATTATTCTGGTGAAAAAATGTCAATAATTTAGTCACCAGATGCTAATAAGAAATTTATTAAAATACTCAAAACTTGTATGGAAAATTTGGAGGGGAAAAACGTTTTTCGATATAAAAACAAGTTTAGAGGAAAAGAAAGTTGTGGCGAAAAAAAAAATTTTGTGGTGGAAAATCATTAGAGGTGAATATAAAATATTATTCACCTCTAGGCGTTTGGTGAAATAATAAAAAGTTTTCTTTTTGTGAAACAATTTTTCGTGTAGAAAAGTAGAAAAAAGAAATTAAAAATACGAGGGCGGGTCAAAAAGTTTTTTAACTATTTGAATTTCCCGCCTGTTGTCTAAAAGGGAAACACTGCTCCTTGATAGGAGACATCTGCCAGTTGACTCTTGTCAAACATTTGGACAATTGATAGCAGATTGATAAGAAAATGACAGTTTTCAAATAAAAAATCCATGAATTAGGCTACCAATTGCTCCCTCATTCGCCGAATTTAGCCCCGAGTGTCTAATTCTTGTTTCCAAAGCTGAAGAAATGGCTCGTCGGAAAGAGATTTGACTCCAACGATGAACTTATCTCACAAACAAATACCTGTTTTGATCAAATACCTGTTTTGGTCAAATATTATTTTTTGGAAGGGATTCAAATAAATTGTAGAAACGTTGGACAAAGCGTATAGAGCCTAAAGGAGACTATGTTGAAAAATGATTTTTTATCCAAAAACCTGTGTTTCACTCAAAAAGTCACGGACTTATTGATCCACCCTTGTATATAAAACCCGAATAAAAAACGTTGTAAATGAAGATAAAGTTAGTTTGGAGCGTAGGCTTTTAAAAAATGTTCTTGGGTTAGGTTAGGTCGAAAAGAGAAAGGGCCGTTCGCTCCCGGTGACATACACCTATGACAGAGAATCGGCATATTGAGCGCTCTCCAAAACCGCTTGAAAAAACATTCCAGTCTACCTGAAGAATTCAGAGTCCCTCAGGTATCCCTTCAGTTTTCCCAAATCACGGCGACGAGCATTCGTGAACACCGCGCAAAAACCAAAGGAAGATCTCCAGGGTCTCATCGTCGTCCCCTACACACAACAGAGTCACTCTATCCCATTTTCGCATATAAGTTCTTACATTGGAAATATAAATTAAAATAAATGCGATTTTTATTAATTTTTCATGCCAAACATTAATTTCATGGGAAATTCTTTAGAGGTTGAGTGTAGTATTCGTGATTAGATAGCGGATTTTTTAATTATTAATTATTAAATAAGTTAATTGTTAGTGGATTAATGTATTGGTTTTATATATCCCTAATGTATGCAATGTTTTTTATGTAACTGTTTTTTTTTTTGGTCCTTGGACCGGGAAAAAATTTATATTTCTTAATACGATTAGGAAAAATTCTAAACTTGAATGTATTTATGTTAAAAAATTTCCTGCTATTTTTAAACCTTAAATCTATCTACCTTTACAAAATTTGTGGTCGTGTTTTTTTTTTTTTGTTTGATACATAACTTTCATGCTTGTTTTTATATTAAATCACTGATTTGATTTAATTAAATTTATGTTTAATTTTCTATAAACTGAAAACAACATTTCTTCCTCCCCCTCTATTCAAATAAGTCAAAAATAAATCTTAAAATTGTCATTTCCTTAAGCCATAAATAAGTTACTTTGAATAATAATGAATATATATATTTTTAACCTCTTAAAATCATTGCAAATATTAAGTGTAGAGACAACAAAAATCATTACAACCCACTAAACTTAATGGAAATGTTTGGATTATTTGGTTCGTAACCATCATTTACACTCACACACACTCACACTCACTACTTTATCATGATTTTTGGAAGAAAACAATAAGGAAAATTACATCTACACAATTTTAGACTCAAACACACCCTTTTTTTTGCTATTCACTGAATAAGTCTTTAAATGGAAAATAAATACATTTCTTTTTGTTGTGCTTGTTGATATTCATGAAAAGACAATAGTCATAAACACATTAAATTAAATTGTTTTTCAATTTTCTGGTACTGCTGCTGCTGCTCCCTACCACACTGTTGTTTATGTGTCGAAATCTAAATTTATTATTATTATTGTTTTTCGTACTACTGGATTGGATTTTTTTTGCTTATTTGTTGTTGATACATTTTTAATGTACAATAATCCATTAAAAATTTTCGAGCTCCTTTTTTTTTGTGTTACACTATCATTATAACAATTGTTATTTTATATTTTTATATTTTATTTATATTTTTTTTGTTAAAGGGAGAAGTGGGGGCTTATATGTAGAGACTAGCTGGCTATAAATTTTATATGAAATGTTATTTTTATTATATCTTATAATCAAACCATAGCGAAAAAGGGAGGTTCTTTTTTAAAATATATTGTTTATGATACTAAACACTGTTTATGAGATTGTAACTACTTGTTTTAGATTTATTTAAAAGTTTATGATTTGTTTTGTAGAATTGTAAAAATGTTTGGATCATAAATCTTTAATATGTATTTCAAAATAGTATTTCTAACTTTATATTGTTCGATCTTTAAATATGTTTACTCCTTAAACTATGCTACTTTCCTTAGCATATATGTAATCCTCAAAGTATGCAGTATTTTTTTATAAACTTCAAAATTATGTTTGATACATTCTTTGTTACTTACAATATATATTTAAAATTGTTATAAAAGCCTACATTCCCATTTAAAAATTGAAATGTATATGAATATACATGATCATACATGGCCATACATGATCATATATGCTTATGCATGGTCCAATATATGCTTATGCATTGTCCAATATATGACCATACATGGTCTCATATATGACCATATATCTTCGGATCCCAAATTTAAGGGTATATGGCCGTATAAGGTCATATATGATGATATATGAACATGCATGAATAATATGAAGTTATATTAAATATGACGGTCATATATCCTCATATATTGAACAATGTATATGACCCATGTGTGATCATATAAAAACCCATGTATGATCATGTATGTTTGATTTTTTCGATTTTATTATTCCGATTTTTACATAGTTCTTATTTTGCTCCTAATTCATCAATTATATTTGTACCCCCCTCAAAGTATGCTCTCATTTAGCATGTAGTTAATTAAAAATTTTATTTTACATTTATACATATTAAAAAAAAAAAAAAATATGAATATTTAATTTTCCCAAAAATATGCTTTAAATTTATACTCAGGTTTACTCCTGAAAATATGTTTTAAGTTTTTATTCTTGTTTTATTGTTTAAATAATGCCACTTGTAAAGTTCTTTGCACTTTTAAATAATATTCATTCATTTTCTTGTCTTTCATTTTCCCCAGCATATTAAATGATACAACAAACAGAAAAGCATTTCAAAATCCCAAATGTTTTTGATAATAAGTTTTGTGTTTATGAAAATGTATTTTTAAGCGCACATTTGTGGTTTTTCACACATACTCCCACATATTCAAAGTTATATCTCCTGCAGCCGCCCCAAGAAAAGCACGAGTTTATCATGCAAAAATCTAAGAAAAGTATAAAGAGAATTTCAACTCTTATAACGAGACGATTATAAATATTAACACACCATATATATGAAAAAACAACAGAATACAGAACATAGAATTTTTATTATCAGTAGTAGTACTAGTAGAAGTAGCACTTTGGTATAACATAAAAAGGATAATGTCAAGGATAACAAAGCAATTTACAATTTATACATGATCTTAGTAGAAATAACAATAAACTTTATGAAAATTTATACATACACCAAAAATTTCAATTATTTAAATTTACATAATTATTTGGTTTATTTCTAAAACATTTGAATTTTAATAATTTTCTTTTAAACAAAAGGGTCTAGACAAAAATACATTTAAATCTTGATTAGAAAATTTAAAACATATCAATTTATATTTTATTTATGGGAAATTGTTGGTATTTTAAAAAAATATATTTAAATATACTCTTGTATTCACTTTTGCTTTCGCTGCTGAAGAAAAAAAATAAATAAATAAAATAAACGTATAACATTTAACAAGTCATCACGTATTGGTGTAGCTACAAAATACAATTTCAATTTAACGAAATCATATAAATTTTACCTGCTTAACAAGATGTAGAAGTTACGAGTATTGCGTGGAAAAAAAAATATTTTTTTTTTTGTGAAAGCAGAAATTGTTTATCGAAAATGTTTAAATTAAATTGCAATATATGTGCATTTAGTTTTTTTTCTAAATCGAAGAACTTCCAAGTGTATGCTTTTATATTGATTAATTAAAATTTCCTAGAAGTATGCAATATTTTTTTTTAATTGAAAAGGTTTTCAACATAATTACTTATATTTAAATACCTGCATTAAAAACAAAACCTTTCCAAATTATTCCTTAAATTTCATCCCCCTTAAATGAATACAACAAATTATTTTACTTTTGTTATCCTTAAAGTATGCAATAATTTAACAATTTAAACAATATATTTTCTACTAACGAAACACTTAAGTTAGCGACAACCTTAAGCCACTTAAAATTTGCTTTAACTACTAGAACTTCTGCTAACTTGCAATTTATTCTAAACTAAGAACAGTATTATTCTCATCTACTTTTGCAAAATATAATAGATACGATATCTAGATTTTGTTCGTTTGTATACAATTGTGACACGCATTTAAATTAAGTGCAAATGACAAGAGATTTGTGTTGTACAACAACCAACAACAACAACAAAAAACCATTATGCTTTTATTCTAAGACAAGAAAAAAAAACTTGGAAAATAATGCATTTTATTTCTTTAAGGATTTTAACACTTAACCCTTTAACATTATAGAAATATAATTTACAATCGGTTGCCAAATACACAAATTCTACAACTGGTTCCAATAAAACCTATTTCATGAAACTGGAACCCGTTCCATGGCACTAAAATTTAAAGTTTAACTGGCAGATAATCAGTTCTAGAACTAGTTCCAGAACCAATTCTAGGGGAACCGACTCTTCTTTAGAGGTATAGAAGCGTTTGCTTTAGAGACAAGTTTACATTAAAATCATCGGTCTTAGAAACGACAGTAGAATGGGATATAAAGGGAAAGAAGTTTTTCTACAAGCAATTCTTTGGAACAGAATATTTTGCTGAGATATTTCTGGGGCTTAAAGCCTTTCAATCCCGAAAATAATTATGAGGAAATCTCTGCATTACAGTGTACCGGTCACAGAATCTGCCAAGTGACTAATCTACACCTCTTTTCGGTGTTTTATGTTTTAAAACAAAAATTGTGTGTAATTTTTAATACATTTTTAATTGGTTGGTTTCTTGTTAATATTACAAAATTTTAATTGAAATAACACAAAATTATTTTTTCTGTGCATCGATCGGGAGAGTAGTCCTAGGTTAAAAACTTTATATGGAGGTGGACCGGTTATACTTTTTTTTGGCAAAAGAAAATGACAAATGCTCAAAAAATCATTTCATATTTGAACAAGTAAAAAATTATTAAGTTGGTCAAGCCCGACTATAAGATACCTCTACACCATAGAAGAATATGGGTCATATTCCGGGAAGGTACACTTAATCCTTATTAAAGAGGCAGACAAATAAACCAGGCAAAAAATAAGGAGAACAATTTTAATAAAATTGGTTAAAGCCAGTATTGGGTTGGTGAAACAGTGATCCGATTTTTTTTTTTAAATTTAGAGTCATCATTTATGAGGGCATATTGCGTCCTCCTGATTCGTCTTTGAGCTAATTCAGACTTATACACTTTGTTTCGTCCAATTCAGAGGCTGAAAAAAGTCACAATACCCTGGGACTATAGTATAATTTTCTAGAAGTTTGAATTCAATCTCAGAATTTCTCCATCACAAAAGTTATCGAGATATCTGAAATTGAAATTTAAAAAAATCCTGCTTTTCGCGTATTAGGTTTTTTTCACAAATAAATTTATCTGATGAAAGTCCATACTGTTGCCATTCAGATTTAACCTTTCCATTAATAAGCAAGGTGGAACAATAATTATCTGCCATTTTTGCAAATGGCATCGTATGTCAGTTTGGTTTTGACATTCGTGAAGAAGACACTTGTAAAATTTATAGTAAATAGCAATGAATCGCTAACACCTAAAGAACTCACGATTTTGGAACTCAACGGCGAAGTGAATGATTTTCGATCAAAATTGATCATAAGCGACGAGAGGCTAATTTTTATGTGAGTGACCACGTTAACAAACGAAATTTGAGGAGGACGGGAAATCCACGCATAATGCATCAAGCACCATTAAGTCGGAAAAGGTTATTAATTTACAACTTTTCCGCTACAAAATTAATTTTCAAAATGTTTCCTCTGCAATTACCAAAAAATTTTTCCCACAATTGATGCAGAAGCTTTCAGGTTGCATATTTATTAGCACTTTTTTTTTTTTTTTTTTGGTTTGCAAACACTATACCGGGCTCTTTACAGATAAATAGATCCATCATATTCCATTTAAAGTTCAATTCATAAAATTCGATACAAATATATAAAGATATAAAATGCTTCTACATGTGAAAATTCCGATAGAGAGGACTTAAACCTGAGTCCTATATCAATTTTAGTTCGTGGGACACAACATCGGACATTTGAACGCGCCTCGACGACATCGCGCCAAAACAGAAGTTTTGTCATTTTGGATGTAGATGATTGTGTCTTAATTTAATTCTTCCCGCCAATACTTTTGATTTTATGGATTCCTTTGTAGGGTTAAAATAAGCACTGTTTTTTTTTTTTTTTTTTTTGTAAAATTTCTAAGTAGACAAATATTATAACTTTATTTTCTATAAAGTAAATATTTATAAACTTTTGTTAGGTACAAGAACATGATTTCAAAAAAAAAAAAAAAAAAAAAAAAATACTGTAGAATTTTAAAAATATCTACTCAAACATATTTTTAAGCTTTTATATTTTTGCAGCCAAGAAAAGAAAAAAAAAGCGAAAGGGAGTAAAAGTTAAATATTCTTAGCCATCTTGGTTATAGTTAGTTTATCGCAACAATAAGGATATTTTCATCAGAATTCACAATCTAATTCAAACACATCTCAGTTAGATAAAAACTTTAAATTTTTACTCCTCAAAATATACTTTAAATTTATATTTTCATTATTTTTATAAAATTTTTACGCCTTATTTAAGCGATAAATTTTATTTTATTTATTATTATTTATCTATGGAATTTTATTCCTTACAGACATTTTAAAAATATTAATATTAAAATAACTTAACTAAGAGTTTAAAAAAATTATAATTGCGTTTTTTATTACTCTAGGATTAAGTGAAAAATCTATAAATCTATATAATTGATTAAATGTATTACACATTCTCCTGAGATGGTCAGCATCAGCATATTTATATGTAGTTTTTCACTTCAAATGGAAACAATAAAACAATAAAGTTTGCCTTAAATTTAGAATGACTTCAATGGAAAACCAAGCAATTATAGGGTATACAAAATTCGTTGCAGTTTTAAAAAAATTCCTTTCTTGTTTTCCATTCATTTTCCTATTATTATTGTTATTTGTTATGTTGTTGTAACAACATTGGCTTATGTTGTTTTGCAATTTCATTTCATTATACTATCATGAGTATAAAGCTTATATTGACAACAACAGCAACAACTTGTATAAACTGCAACATGCAAGGACATCTTGCATGCAGCCAGGCAACATTTACTAGAATTTCATTGTCACTGTCACAACAGCCAAAGGGGAGTTGCTGTTGCTTTTATATTTTTACTTTACCAAAAGAACTAGCAGTTTTTTTGAAAGTTTTTTTTTTTTTTTTTTACAAAAGAATACATTTCTATTTGTTTGATTTCTGTGAGCTTTAAAATGGTCTGGTAAAATGCCAACAGCAGCAACCAATCGTCAGCCAGTCGGGATGACAAGTAGACAAAACAACACCAGCATCAGATGCTAAAAAGATTTTCTGTCTGTCTGTGTTTTTTTTCTACTTGAATATTTGTCATTTTTATATTACAACTTTTATTGTTTCAGAAAATAAACTTAAAATTAGTGAATTTTCTATGAGATCTTTACAAAGTCTGCTGCTATGACTGTATTTTTTTTGCGAATTTCTGCGGGTCCTTTTTAATGATAATATGTCACCCAACTACAAAAAACATTTACAAATTTGTCTAATGACTTCAATTGTAAGATTTAAATAAATTATATAAAATTCAACACCTGGTGTTAATTTGAATTTTTTATTTTAAAATTTTTCATTTAGCAAATTAATTTAATCTAAGTGATATTATTTTCTCAACACCCACTTTAATTTTTGAAATAAATCCATTTATATCAATTTCTTTATTATAATAACGCCTCTTTGGTGTGTAATTCTTTTTTATTACTATTTTTAAGTTTTAAACAAAATTTGTTTGAATAATTTTCTTTTTACAACAACAAAAAACACTCCTTTCTTTTAACATTTTTTATTTTATTTTTCTATAAATTTTCTTTAATTTTGTTTATAGCTTTTTCGTTAGGTTTTTGCTTAACACCCACCTTACATAGATTTGATTTCTTCCTTTTAAGACTTACATATAAATTTTATACACAAATTATTGTTTACTCTCTAACCATATAGGAAATTTTTTATTTAGTAGGTTTTTTTTTCTTTTTCTTTTAGTTGTTGTCTTATAAAGTGACAATTTGCTTATAAAAATGTTTGCATTGTTAGCTTTCTAAAAACATAACGCCTACCTTTTAATGATATTTCTTTCTATGTCATAAATGTTTAAATTAAATTTATAGAAAATACTGATTGAACTTAATAAATTGTACCATTAATTTCAAAAATTATGTTGTGATAAATTTGATTTTCTAATTGACATAAATAAGTTATAAAATGATTGGAATTTTTGGGCCCCTCATATTACGTCATTACTGAAAATATGCTTTATATAGCTACAAAAAAACAAAAACAAATAAAAACATTTCTAAAATATGAAAATTTAAAAACAGGTAGTTTATTTTAATCGAAATATTTTTACAAAAACTCCTTAAAAATTTGTATAATAGTGTCTTCTAAGGCCCTTAAACTGGTGATGAGCGTGCGATTTATAAAGGGGTTAAAATATTATACATTTGAAAAAAAAAAAAATAGATTTCGGACTTTGGTGGAATTCCGTTTAGGGCAAGGATAGGGAAGTTGTGGAATTATGTAAAAAAAATATTTTTAGAAAAATGAATTTGATCTTCGATTAAAAAATTTATTTGTTTTCCTACGTAAAAAAAAAATTTAATTTAATTTCCATCAGGAAAAATTTGCAGTGTCCACAACGAATTGTAAATTTAACATTCTGAACGAGTTTGTACCATAAATTCGTTATATTTCTCGATTGAAATTGTTTTGTCTGGTCCTCTTATGAAGATGTGCACGATGAGTTTGACGAATAAAACTATCATTTTGATTAAAAATTCCAACAATTTGCACGCTTTGCTCTGGTTGGTGTAAGTCGATTCATAATGAAATTTAAAAGCAAACTAAACAAAAAGCAACTATCAGCTGCCAACTCAAAGTTGTGACGCTCTAAAAAAAACACCTTATACAAGTGTATATTTTTCCTGGGACGAATAAATAGTCCATATTTTGGCCTAGTCGCCATACAAAGATCCCTTTGGAATTTATATATATTGAGCTTAAATTACCAAAATGATTCCTTTATAATTTATAATTTTATTATTAAATCAATTAGTGCTCATTCTGGGTAGAAAAACGGCTCTAACATTGGTTGATTTCTTTTGGATTCTTTTTACAGCACTTTAAAGGTAAAATTACAAAAATTTTATTGTTCTCGTGGTTTTTATAGTTTTTTTTTGGTATGAAATTGTTGTGGTACCAATTCGCAAAGTGTATCTTAAGGTTGACCCAGCTAGAAAGCCAAAAATTTTTCAAGACTGCAAAAAAATATAGAAATTGTTATTACATATATGTATATTTCAATATATTTATTGCACCGTGGAGTCTGACGACTCAACTTTATAAATTAGCATCGCTAATTGATATAACAGCGCAGTAAAAAGCATAAGATGATGCAGGGCGGGGCAAAAACCATCATCTAATTTTCTTTGGCTATAACTTTTGTTTTAAGTGAAAATTCAGATGGTTTTTAAATGATTATGTGTATTCGCACTTATATATTGCGTTTCAATTAATTGTGAAAAATTATGGCCGGCAAGTGGCTGGCGTCGGCGTTGATGCAAATTTGGATACATTTTCATTACACTTTGCAAAACTGTGCGCAGCATTTGTTGTGTCACGTTGTCAATTTCGGCTCGAATGTTGTTATTTAACTATCAAGGTGCAGGGTTTATTCGCGTGCAACAACGACTTTAAATATCTCCAGAGGAAGAATTTCGGGACAGTCAAAGCGGGAAAACTAGCAAGCCAAATAACCGAAACGCCAAATTAACTGAATTGTATCGCGTGTAGTATGGCAAGTAGACTCGTTCTCTGGTCACCGCATTTCCTCCAAATCCAGATCTTCATCTTTCGGTAAATAAAATTCCGTCAACTTGGCTCTATAGTGGTCGTCGTTCACTGCAATAGTGTTACCGTCGGTCGGCTTCTTCGATAATATAAGGTCCAATTACTTTTAATGACGTAACTGCAAACCACACGGTGACTTTATGAAGGTATAATGATGCTTCGTGAATTATGCGTGGATTTTCCGTACCCGCTCAGGATCAATTTTAATTAAAAATCATCCACTTCGCCGTTGAGTTCCAAAATCTTACGGCTCTATTTAAAGCGATTCATTGTTATTCACTATAAATTTCGCACGTGTCTACTTTACAAAAGTCAAAACCAAACTGGCTTATCATGCTATTCAGATAATTTGCAACACTTTCCAATAGGGTGATACTAATTGCCCCACCTCATATAAAAGTTTCATTACTACAAATAAAAAAATTTTAAATTATACGAGGGTTACCACGAATTGCTTTGAGAGTTTCAGTGTTGTATTAAAAAAATACTTAATCTTTTAAAAAAATTATTAAAATTTATTTTACAGTTTTTTAAAGGATTATAATTTAGGGAAGAAAATAAAAATCTGGATCCATTGAAGAATTTTAGGCGGTTAACGTTCGGACTTTTGTTTTATTATCTCCACTAAAGAGAGCGGTAGTATAATACACAATCCGGAATGTCTTAACATATTTGAACTCATAACAATTTTCGTTGAAAAACTCACACGATTAAGGAGAATATGGAATATTACGTCATTCACCAAAAAATCTTGACAGAAATAATACTTTCTAAAAAATTGTTAACTTAAAAATCCCTTTTATTGCTCAATTACACTAGGCAACAGCCATTTTGTTATTTGGTTCTAGCATACTTTTTCTCATGGATTTGGACCTACTGAACACGAAAATGAATTTTAAAAATTTTTCTGTCGATTGGTTTGCGAGATACAAATTTTTTAATTTTTTTTTTTAATTTTTGGAGGTACACTTACTATTTTGAGCATATCTTTAGTCTTCTTTGACCTATTTTATCCTACTACTACTCAAATTAAAGACAATTGAGCCGTCTACAACTTATTCTCAGAAAATTTTCAAATCGGGTTAGTAGTTTTGATGTTGGCGGCTTAAAAAGGTTAAAAAACTGCGTTTTTTTAGTAAAAATGTGGCTGAAAAATTCATATAAAAATTCATATAAAATGTAAAACGCGATGTTAACAGCGATTTTAATTTTTTTACGTATAGCTGACACTTTTCCAAAGAAAATAAGCCCTTACTTAACAAAATCTGATGACAAATGGCCGACTTATTATTTTTTTGGTAAACGACCGAAATTCCGCTATTTCACGATTTTTTGATTTTCATTATTTGCACAGCTTACCTACCCAACGCAAACGAATAAATACATTTGAACTTAATTTAAAATAAACAAAGTAGTCTTCGTATATTTTTTTTTTAATTTATTTACAGCACTACATGCTCATACATATTTAAACATAAGGAGACACGGTTATCAATTGCATTTCAAAACTGTCTGTGAAAGTGTAAAGAAGTTAATATTTAGAAAACGCAAGGAAGACAATGAGTAAAAGACTACGTGTGTTCGAGTGTTTGAACGATCCAGACAATTTCTGCAATGTTTGTGGCCAGTTTATAAAAAAAAATCACGCACACAAGTTTACTCCAGCAGTACAATTGCACTATTTGAATTATTTTGGTATTTCACCAAATATCACAGAACCATGGACACCTAAGTCGCTGTGTGATCTTTGCTATATAATCTTAACCAACTGGGCAGCTGGCGGAAGGTAAGAATTTTTATTTAAACACATTATACATAGCGAATATAGTAATTTATTTTAATTTTAGCCGCCATATGAAATTCGATACACCAATGATGTGGAAAAAGCCGCTATGCCATTCCACAGACTGTTATTTTTGCCTCACCACAAACAGTGGGGTAGGAAGATTTTTTAAATGGAACTACGCTCAAGTGGGATCGTTTGCGCTTCCAGTACCACATTCGCATGATGTGCCATATCCAGTGTGCCCTGGTGCATCTCTTCAAAAAGCAGAATCGTCAGAAGAAGAGTCTGAGTCAAATGCAAGCGAATTTGAGCCGGGTGCAAAGCGAAAATTACTGTCACAGGCCGAACTAAACGATTGGGTGCGCGATTTTGGTCTCACTAAGGAGAAATCCGAACTTTTTGCGTCTCGGATGATACAGTGTGGATTTGCGGCTTCAGAAGTGAAAGTATCAGCGTACAGAAACCGTCACAAGGAGTATGCAAAATTTTATACAAAGAAAGACCAAATATGTTTTTGCAGCGACATTTCAGGCTTGTTCCAAGAGCTTCACCAAATTCACAACCCCAACGAATGGAGGTTGTTTATTGACAGCAACAAAGAGAGCTTGAAGGCAGTTCTCTTACATAATGGGAATGAAAAGCCATCTGTTCCTATTGCTCATGCGGTTCATTCAAAGGAGAACTATGAAACTATGGACATTTTGCTGAAATGCATAGAGTATAGGAAATACAATTGGAAAATATGCGCCGACCTTAAAGTTGTGGCCATTCTGTGTGGACTCCAAGGAGGCTATACGCGACATTGCTGTTTTCTGTGCCTTTGGAATAGCCGCGCTGATGATCAGCATTATATAAAAAAAAAATGGCCGGTACGAACGAAACCTGTAGTTGGAGAAGCGAATGTTCAGCGCAAACCACTAATAGAGAACCGTGAAAATATAATACTTCCGCCGCTGCACATAAAATTGGGTTTGATTAAAAATTTTGCCAAAAAATTAGACAAAGAAGGTGAAGCTTTTGCCTATTTACGGTCAATTTTCCCTTACCTTTCGCTGGCAAAAATTAAAGAAGGAGTCTTCGCAGGACCCGAGATAAAAAAAATGTTGAAAGATGAAAAATTCCCAAAGCTGTTATCACCCATCGAAGCCGCAGCATGGAATTCCTTCAGGCTTGTTGTGGAAAACTTTTTAGGAAACAACAAAAGCCCGAATTATAAGGACATAGTTGAGGATCTGGTAAAGAACTATGAAGCCATGGGAGTGCACATGTCACTTAAAATACACTTTCTGGATTCTCATTTGGATTTTTTCCCTGAGAATTTAGGAGACGTGAGCGACGAACACGGCGAGCGCTTTCATCAGGAATTGAAGGCTATGGAACGACGCTATCAGGGCAACTATGACACGGCTATGATGGGTGACTATATTTGGACCCTAATACGTGAGACCGATTGCAGCGAATACAAAAAACAAAGAAGAAGTCAGCAGTTTTTCCACATGGCATAAAATGTACACTTATATCTTTGTTTTTACTCATTTTTTTGTGCGTTGATTTGCTTAATTTAATTAGTTAGTTTAATTTCGTTAGTTTAGCTAATTGTGCGATACATTGAGCATGTAGTGCTGTAAATAAATTAAAAAATAATATACGAAGACTAATTTGTTTATTTTAAATTAAGTTCAAATGTATTTATTCGTTTGCGTTGGGTAGGTAAGCTGTGCAAATAATGAAAATCAAAAAATCGTGAAATAGCGGAATTTCGGTCGTTTACCAATAAAATAATAAGTCGGCCATTTGTCATCAGATTTTGTTAAGTAAGGGCTTATTTTCTTTGGAAAAGTGTCAGCTATACGTAAAAAAATTAAAATCGCTGTTAACATCGCGTTTTACATTTTATATGAATTTTTATATGAATTTTTCAGCCACATTTTTACTAAAAAAACGCAGTTTTTTAACCTTTTTAAGCCGCCAACATCAAAACTACTAACCCGATTTGAAAATTTTCTGAGAATAAGTTGTAGACGGCTCAATTGTCTTTAATTTGAGTAGTAGTAGGATAAAATAGGTCAAAGAAGACTAAAGATATGCTCAAAATAGTAAGTGTACCTCCAAAAATTAAAAAAAAAAATTAAAAAATTTGTATCTCGCAAACCAATCGACAGAAAAATTTTTAAAATTCATTTTCGTGTTCAGTAGGTCCAAATCCATGAGAAAAAGTATGCTAGAAACAAATAACAGACAAAAGTTTGGTATTTGTGACCTAGTGTTATGGAGGGAGAGTGTAAAATATTGACACAGTCAAATTCTTATATCTTACTTATTTTTAATTAAACTATTTTTAATCAAAAATGTAACTTAATGTTATTGACTTCTCACAACTATAACATACGAGTACAATGAAAATTTGTAACCTTCTGAACTTTAATAAAATAATTGTATTATAACGAAGGTAGGGAGAAAAAAAGTAGGAAAAATACCTTTATAACAGTAAATGCTTTCAATATTACATATTTGTGCTAGACATGTAAAAGTACTTCAATACTATTTGATACTTGAATTATTTAGAAAGAACGTACGTAAATTGAAAATATATATATGTATACGAGTATATAAGTACAAAAATAATAACAACAAAACTGTATACGGTAGTGCTAGGTAAAAGTCATGGAATACTTAAATGAAATAAAAAGAACAATTTGGATTGTAATCAATTGCTCCATTGCGACCAAACATGTCGTCAAAAAAATGGAAAAAAGGTAAAAAAATACTAATATATACTTACAAAAATATTTAGACAATACAAGAAGAACAGAAGTCTTTATATTAAAACCATAAGACAGACAGACAGCCAAACATAATACACATGGACTCACTAAGTTTAATGTACTTTTAATAATACTTAAGTAATTGTTTATTGGTATATAGTACCTCTCTGTAGATTACAAAGAAAATGTTAAGAAGAAAAACTGCTATAAAAAAAAATACCTATTAAAATTACAAATAAAGGTGAAAGAAAATAAATATATATTTACTAAAAGAGTAGTAAATTCTAAAATCTTAAATAAAAAAGTAAATTCTTTATAAATATATTGTGTTGCTTATATCGTAAATATTTATTTAGTTTTATGTGTAAAAAGAAAAAGTAAACAAAAAGACTATATTTTAACAAATATTTAACTACTAAGCCTAAAAGTATGCCATAACTTTTTTGTTTGTTTACTTAAATAACACCAAAGGAAAAAAAAGCAATTAACAAGATTTTTCTATTAGTGTTGTGACTATTTAAAGTGTTTATTTAATTTTATACATATTAGTAACAATGTCCAAGAAAGAAGTTGTTATTATAAGATCTCAATAAAACACTTAATAGTAAACAACAAAAACAAAGACATAAATTAATATTGTTTGTTGTTGTTTAAATTCCTCTTGTATTAGAGAACAAGCTAAATTTGTTATACAATCTTTTGTTTCTCATAAACAATAATGTCTTAAATAGACAAAAGGTTTTGTACAAAAATGGGATGACAAACATGCACAGATTGTATTTCAAGTAGTTAGTGTTAGTTCATAGAGTAGATAGATGTAAAGAAATTTATCTATTAAATAAATATTGGTACTAATTTCTTAAATAGATTTTCTTTTTATTATAATTTGTGTTGGAAATAAATAAAAATAAAGGCATTTGATATAATGACTATGAAATATAAAACAACAAATCGGAGGTTTTGTATTGTACTTCTGCAGGAATAATATAATGAAAAAATATAATATTCAGGAAAGAAAGTGTGTATTGTAGAAGATAAGAATAGTTTTGTTTAAGGAAATATATTCCTTCGCTTTAAATGAAAATAAAATCAGAATATTTTTAATAGTTTATACAAGGTGGCGCAAAAGCAATCCTCCTATCAGAAAATGCTATAAATTTTGCGATTGGCCCCTAATGTCAGTTCTGTTTTGACATTTGTGTAGTAAACACATGCGAAATACACGTTAATAAACAATGTTACGCTACACTGCTCCAGAACGCGGAATATTGGTGACTATTTATTTGAGCAATAATGAAGATGATTTTTCATCAAAAATAATCATGAGTGATAAGGCCCATTTCCATCTTAGCGGGTACGTAAATAAGCAAAATTTACGCTTCTGGGGCACTGTAAATCCACGTGTAACCCACGAAGAGCCATTACACCCGCGTTACAGAGCAATGTTCAACGAGTTCTTTTTGCCGCAACTTAAGGAATTGGGATTGGAAAACATGTGGTTCCAACAGGACGGTGCAACGCCACACACTGCACGTGCCACAACCGATATGCTGAAGGATGCATTTCCCGCGCGCCTAATCTCCCGTTTTGGCGATTTACACTGGCCAGCAAGATCGCCTGATTTGACCGCTCCAGACTTCTTTTTGTGGGGCTTTTTGAAGTCGCGGTTTTATGTCAACAAGCCTCAGACTCTTGCAGCTCTTAAAGACAATATCCGTCAAGAATGTGAGGACCTATCGCCGGAAGTTTTGGCCAAAGTGATGGAAAATGCCATAAAAAGGGCTCAAATGACAATCAACTGTGGCGGCGGCCATTTACATGACATCATATTCTCGACTTGATGTAAAAAAAGTTAAAAGACCAAATAAAAATAATCCACAAGAAGAATCAAAGTTTTTCATTTTTTTTTTTTAATTACAGTCAAAAAACATCGGAAGGTTATTTTTGCGCCACCCTGTATAACATTGTATCCTTATGGCAGGACTTCTTAGGACGCAAAAGAAGAAGTTATTAATTTTTAAATATTTATAACCGTATTATGATGCCGATATAGGTTTAACATAAAAATGACGTTCATAAATGTCCTTTCAAAAATTGTGACAAGAGAATGTTATTGAAATTTGTTTTAATTTTGAAACGATTTTATTTAAATGGTAAAATTCTCCTCTACCGCAACATAAAATAAGTTTAGTCTTAAACAAAATTTTTCCGTTGGTAATTTTTCCATAAAATGTTTAAGGATACAAGATAAGAAAATTAAAAACTGCGTTTGGACTTTTGCTGTATATGATCCCTATACCCGTTAATACAAATGTTTTATTTTATATCAGGAAAGGTAATATAAGAAAAGTGTACTCAAAAAAAAGTTTCACAAAATTTTAAGTTATTAAAAATATTTGTAAAAAAAATTCAAATTCGATTTCTAACAATTTTTTGGCTGAAATGTTTGTAAAGTGTTACTCTTATTCTTTGAAAATATAAATTAAAGTTACAAAAATAAAACAAACAGTATTTTTTTTTTTTTTTGTATTTACAAATTCCATTATTGGCCCCTTTAAAAAAAAATTATGTGTATTTACAAAAAATATTCTATGAAGGAAGTTTAATATTATAAAGAGAATTTTGTAATTTTATTTTGTGTATGCTTCCTTTACAAATTTTAAAGGGCTATGAAACAAAAAACTTAGGTACTATTGGGTGTATAATTTAAAAATGCGGGACTTCCAACAGATGGCGTATCTTTTACACATGGTTTGTGTCTTTAATAACTTATATGGCATTTTTGGGGGTAAACATCTGTCATTTATTTAGTCATTGAATGAAATTGTTTCGAAAATGTCGAACGCAAACATCATTTGCGGAAAGTTTTGCTTTAGTTATTCAATTTGAAAAAAGTGCAGCCAAAGCACATGGATTGCTCACCGGAGCTTATCCTGAACATGTCTCATCGATTTCAATGTGGGAAAGATGGTTTGTGCGGTTCAGAAGTGGTGGTTTTGACACGGAAGGCAAATACGGCCAAATTCGAAGATGATGAATTGGAGGCATTTCTTGATAAAGATTTTTGATAAACTCAAAAACAACTTGCTAAATCATTGGGAGTCACTCAAGCAGCAATTTTAAATCGTTTGCAAGCAGCAGAATTAATCTAAAAGCATGAAAATTGGGTACCACACGAATTGAAGCCGAGAGATGTTGAAAGACGATTTTGCATGTCCGAAATGCATCTTGAACGTCATAATAAGAAGTAATTTTTGCATCGAATCATTACTAGCTGAGAAAAATGGTTGCATTACGATAACCTAAAGCTCAAGAAATCGCATGTGAAGCCAGCCCAACCAGCCAAACTAACGCTAAAGCGTTAGGAGGGTCCGCTAAAGCCAAGGAGGGTCCCATCTATTATGAGCTGCTGAAAGCGCGCCAGATAATCACAGGGGACTTGTACCTAACACAATTGATGCCAGAAAAATTTCCGGAATATGCCACCAGACATCAAGCCGTAATATTCCATCATGACAACGCTCGTCCACATGTTGCAATACCGGTTAAAACCTATTTAGAAAATAGTGGTTGGGAAGTTTTGCCTTACTCGCTTTATAGTCCAGATTTGCCTCGTCCGACTACCATTTGTTGCCATCGATACAGAACGCTTTCACTGAAATATGCTTTACTTCAAAATATTTCCAGTTTTTTGGGCGCGATCGCAAATACTTTGAATAAATTTTTACTGTCTTGTGTAAAAAAGGTCAGATCGGAACAGATTTCATTAGATCCAATTGTACTAAATGTAATTTGATCCTAAAATTGCGGACAGATTTGAAAACTAATTAGATCTGATCAAATCTAGATAGATCTGGTGCACCGTTTATAATCAGGTCTAATTTGATTTGAATTATAAGAAATAAATATAAATTATTATTTTGTTGCCCTTTAAAACGGCTCAATAAACTACGATCTTGTATTAGATCAGATTTGATTATATTTGGCCACAAAAATCTTAAAATTATCCAGATCCCTTTAGATATGTACATATCTGGCACTAGATCTGATCAGATTAATTCAATCATATATAATTTGATTTAAGCAGATCTGATAGAATCCAATCTTTTTTAAACGGAATACCAATGTTTCACAAAAAGATCCGCCTTTTTAAGTCTTAGGTTTATATCTGCATTCAAATCCCGAGATTTTGACTTAGAGATTTCAGTAAAAATCTCCGGTAAAATGTCAAGATTTTCCTGGGTTCTGGCTGGGTTTTTAATGGTCCTCAGAGTCTGTGTAAATTTGAAAAAAATTTTTAAGTTAATGTTTGTCTAATGGTGTTATTTTGTTTATTCACAAATATTATTCAATATGGTCCCTGCTTGGGCGCCATTACAAATTTTGTGAAGTCTCATCTATATATGACAAATTTTCTCACGACAATCCGTTGAAACTTGTAAAAAATCTAAAGGATAAAGGTTTTTTAAGGAATAAAATCTCCTCAGTTAATTTATTATAATTCAAATTAAAAAAAAAAATTTTTTTGCTATCCAATTTCACTAGACAGAAATTTATCATATATTTTCAAACTCATAGGATAATTTACGATATTATCTGTACATATAAATTTTAAACTCATTTAAGTTTTTTTGCTTAAGAGTTTAGTTTTTGAACACTGTTTTCTGTTTGGAAAAAGTTATTGATTATCGATTAGGGACTAAAATATTTTATCTTTTAGCAGGGCGTTAAAATTTTTCAAAAAAACCAAACAACAGCAACACTTTGCTAAAACTCTAAACATGTTTATACAATCTTTACCAAAAAAATAAAAACAGCAACCAGCTACAATCCTTTATTCATTCTACCCGTTTTTTCATTTATTTTTGTATAAATATATGAGTCTATGATATTCCCTGGTTACCTGAAACGACGGCTATTGAATGTATGAATTCAATTTAACTTTAGCTTATAATACGCTTCATATATATGCTATAGTGTACTTTTTTTTACCAAAAGGATACTCTCTCACATGAATCCTTGGTTGGTTTAGTTGTATTTGTTAAAGACGACATGCATGGTTATTTAAGTTAGTTGGCACGTTTGGATTTTATGCTTCATTTGTTAGTGGTGGCGCATTATAACAAAATTGGAATTTAAGACAAAAACAAAAACATCAAAATATAAATATGTATATTCAAACCATAGAGAATTTACAAGGTCTCATAACTTTCAAAGGATATTTTTGTTGGATTGTATGTTTATCACTCAATTTCTTTTTTGGTTTGGTGTAAAGCTTCAAACACCTTTGAAATATTTTTTTTAATCATATATTATTCATTTTATTTTTATTTCTATGATCAATGTCCTTTTAAAAGAAATTTGTACGTTTTTCTTTATTATTTGTTGTAAAAATATTTATTAAATTTTCTTTATTTTTCTTACTCTATTTCTTTTTAGATCGAAGATGAGGGTAATCATGGCAATGATGAGACTAGACTTTTCATTTTATCTTCTTTGGCCCAATCTCAGAAGAGTCGTGTTGCCTGCATTTTGTGCGAGGAACCCATGTTGGTATTTGATCGTTATCCTTTAGTGGATGGCTCATTCTTTTTGAGCCCCAAACAACGTTCTACTGATTGTATTGAGGTAAGTTTTAAAAAACTGACAATATATTTCAACAAGTCATAACAAAATTAAGCAAATATTAGAAAAAAAAAATAATCCAACATTAAAAATTCAATTAATACTTTTTAAACATATCGTAAATTTCATATATTGTCTAAATTAAAATTTCATAACTATATTTACATAGAGAGATTTTTCCAAAAATTAATGAAAAATTTCTTAGAATTTATGAAGAGGCTTCCTAATTTTTATGAAATTGGTTTCAATAAAAGTTTTTCCTAGAGTGTATACAATTTTTAATATATAAAATACAATTTTTTTACTGAAAAACTGAACAGAATTAATAAAAAGTTTCAATGCACATGTTCCAGCGAACTTTATTGATTGAATACAATACGAGGGCGGATCAATAAGTCCGTGACTTTTCGAACTTCCCTCGTAGGAATATGAAATGCAACACTGCTACCATAAACTACCACCTTTTAATAGACTACTGTCAAATTTTGAGCAAGTTCCGTCATTTACTTTGCGTTTAACAGCTGTTCAAAACATACAACCTCGTGGATTTTTTAAAAATTTAAATAAATTAATTTCGAGTGATCATTAAACATTATTTTTTGAGAAAAAAACCGTCAATCAAACCAAGAATCCATGGAAAAGATCCATGAAGTAGACAACGAATTGCCCCCTCATTCGCCTTTTTCTTCGGCTTTAGCCCCCACTGACTTTCCAAACCTACAGAAATGGCTCAGTGGAAAGAGATTTAGCTTCAACGGTGAAATTATGACTATTATGACTATTTTATGGAACTCGAAAAATTCTGCTGTTGAACGCAAAGTAAATGACGGAACATGCTCAAAATTTGACGGTAGTCTATTAACTCACAAAAATTTCTTCAACCTATTTACAAAAATCTTCATGCATTATCTTTTAACCCTCTAACCGGCCTAAGCTTTCCTGCAATAGCAATTATACCACGTGTTCGGAGCGAAAAAATAAACAATAAGTTCTTCTACAGAAATTTATTTTCGTGGTAAACTAATGTCGTAGGCTAAGGTATCAAAAAGAACAAGTAAAGGCATCAATTATACCTCTTGCAAATATATTAATAAAAAAACACCTTAAGAATTTATGGTGAATTTTATTTTTCAGAAAATGCGAAATTGAGCTTAAACACACCTTTAATTTAATATATATTCTTCTAACTTTAATGCTTTGCTAGTAATACTAAACATATTACTTCTGTAAAAATTTAAAAAAATTCCGCTCTTTGTTTTTAAAAGGTATTCTGCTAGAATCCTGCTTGTCCTTGTACCTAAGAAATTACTTATTTTAAAAGCTAAAGCTTTAATCTTACTCTGTGTTGTAATTATTAAAGATGTTAAGTCAATTTAAATATTTTATTTTAAGGTTTTTGAAAATTGTGTTATTTACAAAATGTGTAGTTTTTTAAATTTTACGAAATTTTAATTTAAACACTTTCTCGCTTTTAAACCGTAAACTCTAAATGAAAAATTTATAATTTTATAACAAAAATTTAGTAATATTGTTTGCTATCAAAATAATTAAAAATAATAATTATACGGAACCTGGTTGAAGCATTTGCGGTCAATTTCATGAACACCGTCTGGAGGCGGACGTGCCGTTTAGAGGGTTAATTAAATATTTTACCTTGATAATGATGATGCCACACGGCATCACTGGCCGGAAATGGGTTAATAATACTGTGCAATGAGATTTGGTTAATCACGCGAAATTGAAATATACAAAAACAAATCCTCCAAAGGGTTTTCCAAAATTTGTTCGGACTTTGATTTTATAGCCTCTTGATATGCCTATCTGTTTCAGCGACGATACCGATGCGAAAAATCAAAATTGGTTGCTCATTTTTACCCAGATTGTTTCTTATTCTTCCGAGCAGCTTTGTGTTGAAAATTATTAAAATCAATTCAGCGGTTGAGGAATTTGTAATGAGGACACCTGGAAAATGTCCATACCAAATGGTACATTGCCAAACAACATAGAGTTGCTTGGGGGAATAACAATAGACAAACATTTTTAAAGGCCACAAAAGAAAGGTCCAAGCAAACTTTGCAAAACCTTTTCCGGAATTAGGTCAAATTTTATTTCGCGTTGGCATCTGTGCCCGGTGTCTTCACATGCGATAAAATAATATTAGGCAATTGTCAAATCGATTACAGAAAAACGTCAAAATGGTGTCAATTTCACTGTAGTGGAAAGCACTATTCCATTTCAATGCTAAGAAAAGCAAAAATTGTATAATAATGTTTTTATTTCTTAATTAAAATTAAAACTAAAAGTAACATTTTATGGCAAAGATCGCCCCAAGAGCCGATTGCATGTCAGCAGATATCATGATATTGCAGTAACATTGATATTTATTTACTTGAGATGATTTTGACAATTGCTTGTTATCATTTTATAGCTGGTAGACAGCGAGTGGGTAACATAAAGTTTTTTTTTAGTGTACGTTTATTTTCATTATTTTCATTGAACTATGCCATAAATTTTAAAACAACTGTGTAACATATTTTATAGAAAACTTCTTTTATTATATATCTTTCTTTTTTCTCTATTATCTCTCTTATTTTTTTTTATAAATATTTCCTATTGCAAATAATGTCTCCAACATAGAGTAAGTAAAGAAAGACAAAAAAAGACACACCTTTGTTTAAAATACAATAATAAATCTTGTTAAAGCTTTAAATACATTCTACATTATTTCATTATCATGACAGTATTTTGTTGCAATGCCACATTGCAATTTATGCAACATTAAAATCACCATAATTATGCCAAAGCCAACGCTTTATAATCGACTCACTAAACTTAACATTTTACTCCTCCTCCACCTCCACCTTCTCTATCATCCTTTGATGCATAAAACTACAGAGGGAAGACTAAATGTTTTTTAACTGCATTAGCTTGGCTTTTAACTTTCTATGCATTTATACCTACATATTTATACATATGTAATTCTAGTACAAGTACTATGTTTGTAGTAGTTGGTAACTGACTTTGCTTGCCATAACATTTCATATTATTTACATCTTCCTTTTCTAACTTTAACTTAAATGATTATGTCTGCACTTTAGTATCAGGATTTATTATGCACATGCAGCAGAAATGTAGAGAATTGCAGTTTTTCAAACCCTAAATTGCAGTTAAAAACAGAAATTTTAGTTTTATGTTGCTAATGCTTGATTATATGTACTTGGTTGGTGGTAAAGTGTTGCACTGGGGAATTGATGAGGATCATGATAATGACGATGTGTGTGTAGGCGGCAGTTGTATTTTTACATATTGTATATTCAAACAAACTTTTCCTTCCATACGTCATATTGAGTTGAAGTTATGTGTCAAGTTTTTTTTTTTATTTATTTTTTTGTTGCCAAAAATACATTGTATGCTATTATTAGGGACGTTTAAGATTATTTAAAAAAAAAAATTGAAGGAAAATCTAAGCCGTTTCCCTTGGAGGTCAAAGTTTTCGAATTTTTCGAGTATTCAAAAAAATAAAAAAAATTTGCTGATGGGATGTGAGCCAGCATTTCTAAAAATATTTAGTATACTAATACATTTTTAAATACTTTCAATTTTTAAATCTGTTCAATTTGATCTTTATGGCGTAATGGTTAACCCCACCGAAGTAAAATTGCTCAAGATTAAACATATCGCGCAATTGCACATTTGAAGTTCTTAATTTTTCACGAACTTTCATCTATTCAAAAGAAGCAACACTTTAATTAACCCATTTTGTACCAGGCTACATAAAAAACGTTCAGGTTGGAAAGCCAATATATGTATCAGACTTAATTATAAATTAAAAAAAAGTTTAATTCCATAACCTTATATTTTTAATTATTTAATGAAAAGCAGCAAAAATTTGTGTTTGAGATCTCGATCGTTGGTAGAAATTGTGTTAATAGGAATAATTTCTTGAGTGTTGTTTCCTTTTATAAAAAAAATAGCTGTATATAGGAAAAACGTCGATTTTCAGCGATATTTTCAGGATATCTCGAAAACTGTTTGAGCTATTAAAAAAGTGTTTTTATATTCATTTTCAGCATATTAATTTTTTTTTTGGAAACCATAAAACCTAATAACATATTTTTTTGTTTTTTTTTTATTTGTTCCAAAATCTCAAAACTTTCATGGATTAGAGTTATCCGATTCACCATGTGGGTTTTAGTAGACACATAACAAAAGTACCCCAACCTAAGAACAGGTATTTTGCAGAAATTTGGATATGTGATGGAAAAAATAATTATGTGTCGGCATTTGGGCCACCTGGAAATTCTAAGGTGTCAAATATGGGTATTTTTTCTTACTTTTTAAGGTATTTAAATTAAAAATTTAGTGTGGTGTCGTTGAAAGGGTTTTTTGAGGGATTTATTTTTACTGGTACTTTTTTATTGGTACTTTTTTGCTGTTGTAAAAATTTGAAAAAATTTGGGTACTTTATTGAGAGAAGTATACCTCTATAAATAACAAATTCAAACGGACTTTTCCCTTTTTTGAAATTCGTGCTATTTTGGATTTTAACAAATTTTTAGCAAATCGCTTTGTTTGGTGCTTTTTGAAACAATTTGAAAACCCTATGCTAAACCAAAGGCTTTATGTATATTATGACGAATATAGTATTTCATGTAGTTTTTATATTAAATTTCGAATGTTTCCGACATGCTGTCGAACAAAAAAGTACCGAGAAATGTCTGAATTTCTTCCCGTTATTTTAAACCCTAGAACCGAAAGAGTGAGACAGGATTTCCTTAGATTTTTATTTTCTATCACATATTCAAATTCTATTAAAATCGAAGTGAGTGGCACAATAATCCTTTTGGGTTTCGTTAAAATTAAAAAAAAACCAATTCTCCATATATGTAATTTTTTGCCACTCTACTGTTCAGTAGCAGCTGATTTCATATTTGTGAGAAGAATGCAGTTTTTTATTACTAATTTTATTTAAAACATTTAGATTTAAATATATATTGTTCCATGCTAGCCCAGCAAAAACATTGTATCAACTACTTACCAGGCTATTTACTCTCTTAATTACTTTTGTTCGCGATGTCCAAAAAGTAATGGGTACTCATTATTTTTTGGCTGTTTGTAAGCGAGAGGTAATGACCACCCATTACCCTCTCGCTTACAAACAGTGAGAGGATAATGACCACTCATTACTTTTGGTACATCGCGAACAAAAGTAATTAAGCGAGTAAATAGCCTGATAAGTAGTTGAAATCCTGTTTTTGCTGGGAGGTACCGATTTCAAATGTTTGTATCACTGTGAAGTGATAAAAACTGTCATTTGTTATCATTGTTTTTAAATGAGTGAAGGATAATTTTTCATCGCTTGCTTTACAGTTTCGCAAAACATTCGAAATCGGTACCCTGGTTTAAACTCTTAAAAAAAAATGAACTCTTTAAAAAAATTTTGAATTTTTTATTGAAATTTATTAGGTACGTACTCTTTAATTTTGATCGCGTTTTTTATGAATAGGGTTTCTTACTGGTTTTTCTCTTCGGTGATAGTTCGCAAATATATCGGGAGAACAGCGAGAAGCAAAATATCTCTTAAATACATATTTTTTTTGTTTAGAGTATATTGAAAAAAAAAAATATCCTTAATTTTTGTTTATAGAGTACGTACGGACCTTAAACGAAATTAAATTATTATTTTGAAAAATGGAACCCCCGATTCTATTTCTTACAACTTGTAGAAGAAACAATATTTTATATATATTTAAAAAACTATTAAGAGCCTTTGGCTTTAGGAAAGCCTCTTTTAAACTTATCGAAATTCTAAATACCGAAAAGTCGGTTTTTTAGCTTTTAAGTAAAGTTCTTGTTATTGATTCAATAAAAACAATAAAAAAATAATCAATCATTACTTTTAAATGTGAAAGTTTTAATATTGTTAAATTTTTTAATCGAGTCAATCAAAGAATTAACTGTTATTAAAAAAATTAATTGGATGAATTTAAGACTTATTTTTCGTGTGTTTCTTATTTAAAATTTTTCAAACATTTAAAAAAGCCTTTTTTAAAAAAAGACTATAACGATAATTAAATTTTCGAAATTTCAAAAACGACAAATCTTATTCTGGAGTAAGTTAATTTCCCTGAATTTTTTTAGGTTTTCGACATATCTTAAAAAGACTTTTCTTAAGTTTTAATATTTTAAATTTGAAACGTAAAGTAATTTTATTAATTTTGAAGTTACTCCCTTGAGGATTTTTTACGTTTTTTTTCTTATTTTCACCCTTATCGTGAACGACCCTATTAAGATTTTTTATTTTTTTATAAATTTCTTCTTATTTATAAACTTCAAAAAAAAAAAAAAAATACAAAAATAGTATGTGGGCCGTTTTTAAGAAGAAAGTTTGTACTTAAGACAACATTTTCAGTTTTAAGCTACCTTTAGACATAATTTTTCATTGTTTGTCTCGTTGCTGTCATTTAGGCGTTTATTATGTTTCCAATTTTTGTTTTTATGTATTTCATGCAAAAGTTTAGTGCCTGCCTGGCTGCATCTAAATTTCCCTTTTCATGTTTTTTGCCTGTCACAATCTGAAATATGTTGCATGTTTGTTACAGTTTCTTTTACAGCCCCAAAATTGCATTCCCTTGTTTTTTTCGTTTATGTCTGAAAATTTTTTTGGCAATTTTTTTTCTTCATCATCCTGTGAGTTTCTTTTTTAACCATTTATCTCTATCACTTACACTTGACTTGAAAAATTAATTTCTTTTTTCAAGTTAATTTTTTGGTAAGCGTCTTAGTTTAAAGTTACGTTATTAAAAAGTTTTAATTCCGTTAAGAAAAAAGAAGTTAAAATGGTGGTTTTGTTTTATACTCTTAACGGAAGTGAAAACTATCCATTTGTAAATTTTTACAATATTTTTTGTTCATTTTTAAAAATATTTTTTGCTTTCTTTATCTTTTCAGGTTAAATATGAAGGACGTTCGTTATATTTAACTAGCGTTTGCATGCGCTGTTTAGATGGTACTTCTACACATCGTAATATTAGCTGCAGGTAAGTTTAACGTCTGATATAACCCAGTAAACAATTGGAAATAGAAATTTTTAATAACATACTTCGAACTAAATATTTTTATTTACTTGTTTCTTGGAATTTTCCACACAAAACTGTAGTTTACACAAAACTTTCAAATATTGTTATCGCTGGTTCTTTTAATTAAACCTTTCAGACAAAGTCACAGGCAAAATGTTCATTATTTGTATAAATTTTGCTTTAGTTAAGAATGTCACAATTCATCCAAATCCATCTATTAGTACTAAAAATATTAGAATTTTTCACAAAAACGTAAGCCTGGGTCTGAAAATGTTTATATTCTGTAGATTTTGTGCTAGAACTGCTATTACAACATATATAGATTAAAAACAAAAACATTTCTAAACTGTGCTCATTAAGTTTAAATATCTTGTTCGATTCTTGTCACTTCTTAAGAATAAACAATTTCGAGATTTTTCAGTCTTAAATCCCTAAAGCATAAACTGAAGTGAAATGGTTTAATATGACTAACTTCGAGAGAATAGGCGATTTTCAACTTGCAAATGTGAGCAATGTATTCCCACTGAATGAAATAAAAATATTCCAAATTTATTCAGTTGGAAAATGAAATTAAATATATAGAAATTGAAAAAAATTCTAATAATTTAATAAAAAAATATGTATTTATAAAAATATTTTTGTCTCTTTTTTTTTAGATTCTGTTCTGATAAATGGGATGGTTCAAATCTAGTCTTAGGCACTATGTATGCGTACGATATATTTGCAGCTATGCCCTGCTGTGCCGAACGTCTTAAAGTAAGTTTTATATGGAATTTCAAAATTATTAAGGGTATTTGCGAAAAAAATTAAGTCAACGATTAAGTCAAATTTTGGGAAATTCCGGGAAGGGAACTGATTCTTTTTTTTGTATGAACAGGGGGGATATGATCAATCTGAATAAGTTTTGCCAAAAAAGTTCATTTAAGTAAATACCGGATTTATATGGGAAGTAGGTGCAAATATGGTCCGAAATATCTTTAATGTTTCAATACTATTAAAGACCACTCGAGAAAGTAAGAAGATAAATGGATCAAAATATGGACAGATTCTAACCAAATTTATAATATGATTTACTTTATATATGCGACCTGCAGTTTGATTACAAGGTTTACATGGACACACGGACGGTTAGACTGAGATCGTTAAATACTTTGGAAAACGATTCGGAGTATTATGTTAAGCCCGTCTAACTCTGACATTTTAAGTAGGTAAAAACATCAGCACAAATTTATTATACCCGCAGTGGACAATTCTTGAGTTTCAAATTATAAAATATGACAATAAATATACAGAGAGAATTTTATTGGATGAGAACTACTAAAAATTTTCTTCACAAACTGAAAAGCTAAAATTCGGTATACTAAAAGTTGGACCTATGTGCGATATTTTTGGTAGTAACATCAGCTCTAACTTATACCATAACCAGGTAGTAGGGTATAATCAGAGAGTACGTACGTAGTTTAGGGACAGATCACGGAAAAAACTGGACCGAAAATAAATGAGTAAAGGTTGAGTATAGTATGAATTAAGACAAACATAGAAGCAGCCTGGTATAAAGATTCTTGAAATATGGGCCTCTTTTAGAATGAGATAAATTTTCTTTAAAAAAAATCATTAAGGGGTGACAACCGTAACTATGATATGAAACCGTAACAGAAATGAAACTGAGTTAAATTGCAAACTCTAAACGTTTCCAGTACCGTAACCGTTATTTTCTAAAAACGGTTTCCGTAATTAATAATAAAGAGAATAATCTTCAGGGTATTAAAGAATTTTTGAATAAATTCAATTAAATTGCACTGTAACTCATCCGTTGAAACCTTTTAAATCACTAAACAAGTGAAAAAAGGCTGTACCGAATCTTTGAATACCCTCTACCAATTTTATAAAAGAAATGTTCTCACTATTTTTAACACAAATAATGTAAAAGAACTTTAGAAGTGAAATTATGCAGGTGATACAAATTTTTTGAGGTGAAAACTTTTTTGGATGTGAAAATAAAGAGAAAATATTTTACTCGCCAATTACTACTACAACACACCCATTTGTATAGAAAATTTAGAAGTACCTTCATATTTTCACTCATAACTTTTTAACCGCTGGACCGATTTTGCTCAGTTTCAATAACATAATATAATCAAAAATGGCATAAGGATCACTTAACCTACATTTCGACATGTTTCAAACGGTATATATATACCCTCACATAAAGAGAATAATCTTCATGGTGGAAGGTATAATAAATAAAAACTACATAGTTTAAAACTAGTATAAAGTTTTTTATTAAGTGAAGTTTGTATTTTAAAGTTGATCTTATATGTATGAAAATGTATTTTTAGTTTTTTTTCTTAATTTTTATTTAGTAATCATGAATAATACACAGAAAAAGTTATTAGACTCAAGCTGAATGGAATGCATTTTCTGGTCCGCTACGACTTTCATCAACATTCTTCGTGCCGAAATGCCAATTGTAAATATCTCTATTTAACTCACAAATCAACGGAAAAAGCTATTTATGCTAACAACCAGTTGATGTTTATCATTGAGTTTAGATGAAATTTACTAACAAGTTTTGTGTTCTTTATATTCTCCTTTTTTTCATGATCTCGAACCAAACCAAAAATACATTTTTATATATTTACGTTTTTCATTAAGTTTAAAAGAACAATTTCATTAATTTATTAAAAATCTCATTATTTTTTTTTTTTAATAATTGTTTTTTCTGTGTATCATTTTTTTATAATGGGTTAATTTACTTATATAAAAAACAGTTTAAATTGAAAACCGAAACTGTTTCAAATACCGTTACTTTTAAAAACTGTAACTAATACCGATATGCATTCCACGTGGTTTAAATTAAAATTTCACCGAGTTTTAAGGTTTATAATTTAGAAAAAGTGATTATACATACACTCAAAAAAATTTGTCGGTAGTATCTACTTAAAATGGCATTTAAAATGTGACAACGGATTTTTTTTATATAATTACATAGAATAACAACTGTAAATGCAGTTAGCTCATTACTATACAAACAACTGTCATGGTCTTAACTGACAAACTTTTCTGAGTGTAATTTTAAAACAATGCTGGAATTTACAGTTGCTACTATTATTAGTAGTAAATTAGCATTTTCGTAATTTTATTGATTTTGTATGGTCTAACTTTAAACAATTTTATTATTTTAAATTGCGCTGATATTTTTTTTTTTTTATGTTTGTAAGAAAATTGTTTAATAGTTTTATAATTTTATTTGGAAGAAGACAACCGATAGTAGGAAAATTAAATAATTTTTGAGGACAAATTAAATTTTCTCAATTTACCAAACAACGTGACAATATTCATATTCGATTTTAGAATTATGGAACATCCTATAAACAAAATTATATTAGTACGAACACTGTACCCTTTTCGTTGGCTATCCTTGAGTTATGTACCTCTTCCTATATTTTGTATGTAATAAAATATTATTAAAGATCTGCTCATATAATAATAATGTTTATTTGTAACAAAACGTGAATACCCTAACTATTTATAACATTTCGTTAATTTGTTTTCTAACTACATTTAAACTTAATCAAAAGTTAGTAGTTTTCAAAAATTATATATTTTGAATCAAAACTAAAAAAAGTTTTTAAAAACTACTAGTTTTTGGTTGTAGTGTAAATTGGGCTTTGAAATATAAATTTTAATTTTCTTTTATCCTTATTTTTTTTTTTTTTTTCAAAAATTTCAGTGCAATAATTGTTTCAAATTGCTACTACATCCACATCAACGTCTCAATTTCTACAGTGACTACTCACACTGTGTCACTTGTCCCTATTGTGCTACTCAGGATTCACACTTTGTCAAACCCTTGACATACTGCTACACCAAAAGTTTACCACGCAGCCTATCAGCGATCGCATAACATGAGGCCTCGTTGGAGTTGCCAACACAAGCAGCAGTTAATACAAATGGACAACAAACTGCTGGGGCAACTTCAACGAGCCTCTCTAATAAGGGATCAACAAAAGCCACTTTGTCTTCGACATCGGCATCATCAGCAAAAAAAGTGGTTTTATATAATCCCAATGTGGACTATTCGGCACCATTACAACAAGAAATTAATGCTGAATTAATTGGTTCACATCCACAAGCACAACAATATCAAAAATCATCATCAACAACATCATCATCATCATCTGCATCCCAACAGCAGCAGCAGCAGTCAACAACACAGGTAAGACAATCTTCAGCGCGGTCTTCATCTTCTTCTTATAATAATAATAATAATTCAACTACATCAGGAGCAGGATTAAATAATATTAATACTACATCTATAAATAATTTACAATTAAAATTAAGTGAACAATGTAATTTAAGTAAATTAGGTAATAATATAACTAACAATTCTTCTACAACAACTACTAATAATAGTAATAATTATAATATGAATGAATTTAATGCATTGAAAATTTCTAATAATATGATAACAGCATCGTCAATACTACCACCACAGACCCAACAACCACAATCACAACAACAACAACAACATTTATTAGGTCCTTCTCAGTTGGGTTTATTAACAAATAATGAAATAATTAACAACAACAATAACACCAGTATTAATAACTTATTATGTAGCAATAATTTAAATACTAAAATATGGTCCCAACCCCAGCAACAAAATATGGCAGGCGGTTTGTATCAAACATCCATAACATCATCAGCAGCAGCAGGAGTAAATACTTTTCAAATGGACAACATGAACAACCACTGCACCGAAGCTATGATTTCATCTTTGTGGGGTTCTGAATCTAGTTCCAGTGGCTGTTCTTCGGGATCGGGATCTCAGCCATCATTGAGTCCCACTTTAATGACAAATGGATCCAATAATTATCGTAGTAATAGCAAAGAATCATTATGGTCACAACAAACTTCACCATCTACTAGCAGCACAGGTTGTAGCAGCCAACTCAGGGATACTTATTATAATATTGGCTCTAAAATAACCACTAACACCTCAACACAATCGCCGACTTCTTGGTCCTCTCATCAGCATCCACATCATCAACATCCACAACAACAACAACATAATCAACAAAATGATTTGAATTTTACAAAAATGAATAATATTTGGGAAATTTCCCAAACCAATCAACAACCACAAGATTTATTTCCAGAAATCTGGACAAATTTAAATACAAATAATCATATTTTAACTGATAATATATCAGATATTAGCTCGAATACTTCATCACAGCAAGATAATAATGATATATGGCGTACTCCTCAATTAGGGGGGGCCCCATTAAAACCAGAAATAAGACCATTATTTGGCAATAATGCCGCCCATAATAATTTAAATGAAAATAATCAAAGCGGCTTAGGAGCAGCTGCTTGCATGCAATTATTTTCCGATGAATTCCTATTTTTGTAAGTAGTTTTTAAGACAACAACCCACATTTTTTTTAACATAGAAAAATCTTTTTTTTTTTGTTTATATATAACCAACCTCCACAATTTAAATTTATTTTAGTTAAAAAAACATTTATAATAACAAAAAAATTTATTTAAATTTAAAAATTTTGTTAATTTTTTTTTTGGGGCAAAAATATATAATTTTATTTAGCAAAAGTATTTTTTTTTTTCTAACTTCATTTTTTATACAAATTTTTTTATTTTTATAATTTATAAATAAATTTATTATTTTTGTTGAATTTTGTTATATTTTTCAGTTTTATATTGATTTTTTTTTTAAACCAAGAGTTTTTTATGTTGTTTATTTTAATTTTTTTTTAAATATTTAACTCACCAAAAAACAAAAAAAAGAAAACCTTTTTAAAAAGCATCACATTTTTATAAAAATATTTTAATTAATAATAATATTTGTTTATAAAAAATGCTGTGTTTTTTCAATAAACATTAAATTACAAAATTTAAAACAAAAAAATCTTAAAAAATTCTTAATATTAATAATACAATTTATAATACAGAAAATCTTAAAAGAAAATTTTATTATTAAGTTTTTTTTTCAAGTTTTTTCGCACATCTTTACCTTAAAAAATTGGTAATTATATAATTAGATTTTTTTGTTTAAATAAACATTAAAAATTATATTATTAAAATAAATATTAGGTTAATTTTATGCAAAATTTATATAAATTTTACAAATTTATTTAAGAAAACAAGGTCTTGTTTTATATATTTTTTTTGCAGTTTTCTTATATATAATTTTTCTAAATTAAATCTATAATTATTAAGGCAAGAATTAGTTAAATTTCCGTATTTATATTTCAAACGAATTGAATTTGAGTTGCATAAGAAAACAATTTTGTTTTAAAATGTTTCCCTATTCCGTAAGATATTTAGAATAAATTTTACCAAACATTTGTTATCATTGGGAGGGACCCATGGATTTTGATGAAATATGTATGGCTTAAACTAAATACCATGTATACATTTTTAGCGGCCCAATTTTAAATCCAAATAATGGAATTTATAATTGTTTGAAACTTTTTCTATTTTTTCAAAGATTGTATGCACATTTTGTAAGACGTTTCCAAACGTTTGATGTCAATTAGAATAACATTTAATATTTTTCTCTCCAATATAACAAGGTGTTTCTTGAGTATTGTCTTTCATACTGCCAAATTTGACCTCTAGAAAACTTCGGTACTAGAGAATTGGATGGATTTTTGTCAACACAAAAATACGTTTTTTTTGTACTGTAAATTTTTTAAATTCCAAAAAATAAAATCACAGAAATTCCTTTATTCTATTTTAGTAGTTTTTTTGTATGCATCCAGTACTTTTCCAAAAAAGAATTTCCTTGAATTTTTCTTTTTAATTTTGTCCTCAAAAGTATACATTATTTAAAATTGAGCAGTATATTGGTGGTAATGACCAGTTTTTATTTTCCAAGGACCTTAAACTTTATTAAGAGGCCCGCCACATATTTTGTGTTTGTGGGCAAATACAAAATATATAAAAAAATATATTACTGGCGGTCCATTTGGATTTCTTGATATTGAAACAATGGTGCGATTCCACAGCTTTTAAACGACAAATTTCGTAACTAACATTGTCAAAATTCGAACAACAAAATTTATTAAAAATTATTCTTTAACTTTGATAGGCGACTATTACACTAAAAAATCTTTTTGCATACAATACGGTATTTTTTAAATTGTGACCTCATATTTTCAGTCACAACTTTTCCACCGCGGGACCGATATTTGTAGTTAAAAAAAAATCGTTGACTTATTCAACAGAAATTTTTTTTGAATTTCCAACAACTAATATTGAAAACTATAAGCTCCACTTTAAAAATTAAATCAGAGATCGAATGAATTCGTTAGAAAACTACAATAATCCTTATAATGAAAACATCAATTAAAGCTTTTATATCCCATCTAGGACCGATTTACAACATCCCTAATGAAGAAAATTCTGTTTATATAATTTTATTTTAAGAAATAAAAAAAAAAATAATAATAATTTCAATCGAAAAATTACCATCACGAATGCCGTAATTCGACCCCAGATTTGTCGAAATATTAATATTAAAAATTACAACAAGCAATTCGATACATGCTTTACTATATACACTCGTAATCCATGCATAGAAAAACTGATAATAAATTCGTTAAATAAACAAATTTTCGTTTATTTTACAAAAGTTTTTGTTATTTTGACATTTTATGCAAGAATTAAAATCAGTGTAGTTTTTCATATCATTACATATGAAATGTGTAAAAAAAAAATTCTAATTATAAAGGAACCCCTGTACTTTTTAAATGTGACCGAAAAAATTGGCCTCTCAACCACCTTTCATTTGATGGCCCATTTATATGTTACTAATTTGGTGTAAAGTATGAAAAAACATAAAAATTACCACAAACAGTAATTTTTTATACCACTTTCTTACTCTCCAAATTTTAGATTGGGCCGCAAAAAAAGTGTGTATGTTCATTAATTTGTTCTCCTCTCTTTCTATCACATATTCAAACTTTATCTAAATCGGTGAGTGCCACCAATCTTGTAATGATTCTCAGATAAGTTTTGTTTTTTTTTTAAGATCTTTTAAACGTTTTGCAGAACTAACTTTGAAGATATTTTTAAGAGTTCTTGCATTAATGTATTCTAATATATTTATAAAAATTTTAAATGTTGCCCTATATTACAATTTTTTAATTCCAAAAAACGTGTTATATTTAAATGCCGCCCAACGTCGGCCTTAATAAGATCTTGTGTCAGTTTTTACTAAAAATTTATTTTGTTCAAATTTAATTTATTAAAATCAAAAATTGGGCAATGATTATTAAACAAAAACTAAAATCGGCACAGTGCTGGCAAATTGTTGGCATAATGTGGAATTAACAAAAAACTTAAATTAATGAATATTTATTGATTTTATTTTAAAATTTGTATTTAATTTCTTAATTTTTTTTTATATATTTATTTATTAAAAATTTTTTATCATTTCTTGTTGCTTCTCTTAAGTGTAATTCATAAATGTCTTCGTTATTTTTTTTTTATTAATCCTTAAACCCCCAAACTACTGTGACAGGAGTATTTTTTATATACAAATTTAAAAAAAAAAATTCCTCTAAAAATCTAATCTTAACTTTGGCGCAGCGTGATCCCACTTCTTTTGTAATTTAGCTTGTAGTTTTAGTCAGTAGTTTACCATGTAGTTTATGTTAAGGCTTTAGATTTAGGTTTTCTTTTCAAAATTCTTTTTTTCTCGGTATAAATAGTTTGTCTAATAATAAGAAATTTTAATAATAAGTTTAAAAAAAAAAAAACAATTCAAAAAATGTGATCTCTATTCTAAATTAAACGTAGTTAATAAGCACCCACCTCCTTTTTCGTAAATTTAAATTTGGAATATACTTTTTAATTTTTTTAACAATTATTTTTAATTACACAGATCGCATAGATTTTTTGAGAAGAGTTACATAAATTTATGATGATAAAGTCGATTTCACCTTAAAAGAGAAGGGAAACTTCCTAGATTACATACAGTTTCACGCATTGAATAACAAGAATTAGTCATACGTTATGTATCTCTATAGGGTTGTCTCTTTGTAACTCATTTATTGAGATTGCAGCAACTGATTCGTCACGTTCCGTATACGTAATTTTAGCTTTAATGTAATCTTTTCTGTTTTGAGTGTGTTCTTTAATTATTTAGGAAGTTTTCATATCGCCAAGTGCAACTCTACAATATTTAGGACAGGGTGACGTCACGTATTGACTCGCCTTGTGTTAAATGTGGTAGAGTTGCATTTTCGCGATGTGGAAACTACTCACGTTGTTATTAAACACATCCACTGAGGTAAAATTTTCTTATTTATACGAGAGAAAACTGCTAGAGATAGGAAAAAAGCAACACCTCTAAATAGTTCTATTGTGAATGATTAAAGGTCTTTTTTATATCTCTAGTAGTATTTTCTTGAGTGTAAATATGTGCTTTTACGAACAAATCTATTGAAATGTGTAATTTCCCTTTTATAGAGCGGTTAATTCATTCCTTTTTCGTTAAAATTATTTTCTAATATAATTTAAACAAATTTTTTGTTAAAATATATGTAAATACTTTTAAGAATTTTTATATAACAGATTTTTTTGAACTAAAATTATAGATTTTTTTTTTTAACATTGATTACACAGTGCAACAAGAAATTTTAGCCTCAATGATTCCAACGCAAAATGATAGTCGACCATTACACTAACAAATCTTTTAAAGGGTTTTGAAAAGTTGTAAGTGTAAATGGGGGCACCTTTAACATTCTGCATAAAAAATGGTACATTTTAGATGGTGTCCTAAAAGTTTTACCCCCCAACATTTCAACCGCTGGACCAAAATTGTTGATTTGATGAATACAAAGCAGTTTGGACGATTAAAAACAGTTGAAACAAATCCATACTTCAGAGGCCATAAAATAAAAATAAACCCGTTGAGGGATTTGTTTCATTTCGCGTTGGAGCTATTAAGACTGAAGGTTATGACCCAAAATTTGTTGCACAGTGTTTACTTTAATTTTTTTTATTAAATTTTTGTTGCATTTCAATATTAATTTTTCAATATTAATTTTTTAATATAAATTTCTTCAAAAGTACAGTATAATTGTGATAGAATTTCCAAAAAATATATTTTTATTTTTAAAATTTTCATTTCGCAAAACTATAAACTCAGATTGGCTAACCTCTCTTAAAAAAGCGCAATTTAACATTAGCCAGAGTTAATTTCCTAAAAAATTTACCCTTAATTAAGGATCTTTAACCTTGACTCATAGGATAGGTTCAAATTGAGCATACATTGAGATAAGTCAGCCAACCTTATTTGTTAAAATATTAGATCATAACAAACAATTTGTAAAAAATACAAATTGTTTTTTTTTTAATATTTTGACAGATATTTTTGTAGTGTATTTTATTTTTAATTTTTATTTTCAAAAAAAACAGCTTAATTGTAACAGAATTTTAAAAATTCACCTCTGCTTTTAAAAATTTTTTTTATTCTGCATTTATGTTAACAACTTTATTTGTCAAAATTAGATAAAAAAAAAAAAACCCAATTTGTTATTTTTGACAGATTTTGTTGATATTTAATTAAATTTTCAGTTTTCAAACAAAATCACTGTGATAGATTAAAATAATTTGGTATACATTTTTGTTTCATAGTCCTCAACATTATTTTCATAAAATTATTACGCATTCGATTAATTATTTTTCCAAAAGAACAGAATTTATAAAATTCCATTGCGATTATTAAAATTAATTTTTTTTTTTTCACACATAATAATATTTTTTTTTTTTTAAACTACAACTTTTGCAACTGTTATTCAGAAAATTCAGAATTTCACAAAACATAATTTAAACTGTAGAATTTCCCTTCTTATTCAGAAAAATTATTTCAAATTTAGACTTTCCATTTGTAATTCAGAAAAACATTAATTGAAATTCAGAAAAATATCAATTAAAATTCAGAAAATATATTTTGATTCAGAAAACCTAAATTCAGTTTTCTAAAATTCCTTTCTAAATTCGGAACACATTAACTGATGTTCAAAAAATATTATTGAAAATTTAGAAAATATCAATTGTAATTTAGAAAACATCAAAAAAAAAAAAAAAAACTATTAAAATTCTATTTGAAATTAAAAAAAAAACACCAAATTAAATTTATATCGCTCATTTGCGAGAAGACCGCCATAACTCAAAAAAGCGATTTTGAGATAATTGCATTTTAAGATTTCAATTTATCCTAACTGCTGAGAAAAATACAAAACACTTTTAGTCGCCATTTAATGAGGGAAAGAGATGTCAATGCCATTTTTTGGTATGTTTTAGATAATCGTGGTGTGACCCACATTAACTCAAAAATCGTGTTTTTTTTTTTTTTTTTTGAAGTATACCGGTCTTCTGGCAACTGAGCGATATGAAAATTATTTATTTTCGGTTGATGTTTTCTGAACTATAATTAATAATTTATGAGTTATAATAAATGTTTTCTAAATTACAATTTCGGAATTCAGAACAATTTCTAAATTCAGAACACATTAACTGATGTTTAAAAAAATATTAATGGAAATTCAGAAAATATCAATTGTAATTCAGAAAAAATCTATTAAAATTATGAAAATGCTATTTGAAATTTAAAAAACACCAAATTAAATTCAAATTGAATTACAATTGATACTGTTTAAATTACAATTAATATTTTCTAAAAACCAATTAATATGTTAAAAATTCCATATTTAATATCTGAGTGGTAAATATTAATTTCTGAATTACATTTACAAAAGTTGTAGTTTATAACAAAATAATTTTTAAACAGATTTTGTTTTTTTTTTCAATTTTTAATTTTCTTTTTCTTTTAAAGAACAGCATTAATGTGAAAAATTATTAAATAAACAAAAACAAAATTGTGAAAGCGTGTTCGTAAAACGAACATAATATGAGCCATATGGGAGAAAAATCTTTTTATTCGAGTCCATTCTCTTCTTAAAGAAGTAAAATAATTTTAAAAATTCTTAACCTAAAACTTAACCAAATGTGACAATGACATGAATTGTAGCAAAGCTATAAGTGAAAATTTTCACATAAAGTTTTATAACACCCAAATTTTGCCTGTGACAGACGAATTTCAATTGAATGCTTAAAAAATTTTTCTCTATGTGTATAGGAAAAGTTACAAACCACAAGTGAAAATTGACACAATACAAAACAAAGCTTTTTTTTATAAACAAAGTTTAAATAAAAAGCTTTCTATTGTAGTTGCAATGAAATGGTTATATTTTGTTAAAAATATTTATTGAATACATATTTAACTTTCTAACACTTTTTATCAAATCCTTTAACGATTTTTTAAAAAGATTTTTTCAGATTTAGGCTCATATTAAAAATTTTAAATTTTAGGATTAATTAAAAAAAAAAAGGAAATTTATGAATTACACATAGAAAATTTTTTAGAACTTTTAATTTTTTTTTTTACATTTTATTTAACAAAGACCTTGTTTTCTTAATTTTTATTTAAATTGTTTTGCTATTTTAGCAATTATGGTAAATAATACTTTTTTCTAAATTAATTGAAAAAAGTTTACGCCATTTTAAATACCAAATAATAATAAACAAAAAAAAATATAAACTAGTAATTAATAATAATAGTAATAAAATACAAATAAGTAGATGTGTTTTAATAAAAAAAAAAATAAAAATAATACTATTTGCATAATACTTAAAAAAAATTCTGAAAAATAATATTAACAGTAGGAAAACACTGCGTGATAATTACATATAAAAAAAATTAATGGAAGTAAAATAAAACTCGTAAACTTTTTAAAAAAATAATGATAATTATTTTTTTTTTACAAACTACAACAAAAAAAATTTTGGCATTTATAAAGAAAAATACAAATTATATATAAGTTTATTTTTTTTTCAATTAATTTACTAACCACAACAACAAAAATTAAGTTAAGCCTAAAACAAATTGTATCACTTATTTTTATGTTATTTTTTTATATAAAACAAAAATTTGAAAAAATGAATTAAAAATAAAGTAAAAGTGAGATTTTGGCATAAATGTTATAAATTACTCTGTTACATATATTAATTTTCAATTTTGTAGATTTACAAATTTGCATGTCTTTAAAAATATTAGCGTACATTGGGCGCCAATATGAAATTTAATAACTGCTTGATGGAATTTTAAAATATTTATAAAAGAAATTTAATAACCATTTAAAACTTCAAATCTCACAATTATTTTTATTTTTGATTTTTTATACATTTAAAATTTCTTTTCACCATAGATTTTAGTACATATATATATATTATTATAAATTAAGCTTTAAAATTAAGATCAAACCCACAAAATAGAAAATTTTCATTAAACAGCAGCCCCTTTTTTGTATTTAAACATTATAATTATAATTTGTTTAAATATTAATTCTTTTTTAATAATATATTTTGTTTTTATAATTAATTCAATATTTCAATACCGTTTTAATATATGGCAGTGATTATATATGAATAGTTAACTTAGAATTGAAAACAACCATAATATTTCTTTTTTTTTTAATATTAAATTGAATTTGAAATACCCACCTTGACCTTTATTTAATTTTTTTTTTTATTAATTAACCTGTAACAAATATAATAAACATCCTTAATTAAAATCACACAAAGGCAATAAATTAAAAACAAAAAAAAAACGTAATACTACAATTTTTCTTTTTTTGGAAATATAGAAGAAAATTGTGGTAGTGAAAAAATATTACCTCCTTAGCAAAAAAAAATGTATATTTAAAAAAAAAAGTTTTTAATACTAAAAATATGTTTTTTTTTTAAATAAAATAAATAATCTTTAAATGTTACCATATAAACAATTAATTATATAATTAAAATATATTTTTTTTAGTAATTTGTTAGTTTATGTTTTAAATATTAAACAATATTTTTTTTTTTTAATAACTATAATTTTTTCTTAAACATACTTAAAAAACCACACTTAACTTTTAGCGAAACAAAAAAAAGGAAAAACAAGTATTTTTTAAAGAAAATTAAAATAACGTATTTTTGTTATAAAAAAAGGAACATTTGCCTTAAAATACTTAGGCAAGTCATGACCCTTAACAATTTAATGACTGTTATTATATAAACATCTTTTATTTTTTTTAATGGTTATCAAATTTATATAAAAAATATTTGAATTTGATTTATTTAAAACTTTCCTTTCTTAGAAATACTTGTTTTTTTTATAAATATTTTTAGAAAAATATTTGCTCTTACAATTTTTTTTTTTTATAATTTTTAAAACATTTTGTTTTTAAGATTTCTTTATTAAAAAAAAAAAAAGCTTTTTTGAATTTTAAATAATACAATTTCAGATCATCTGATGTTAAAAAATGTACAAATTATTTAAAAAAGCTGAAATAAATCCTTTTTTATAATAATCTTTTATTTTGTGTTTCCAATCAGGTAATAACCAAAGTTTATATTTTTTTCTCTATTTAGACAATTTTCATATAAGAGCAATATTTTTTCTTGAAAATACAAATATTTCAACTAGTTAATTTTTTTTGTACTATCTTAAATTAATAATAATTATATATAGCAATATTTTGTTTTTCTTTTAAATATTATTTTTCTTAATTACCACAAACCCTGAAACATAAAATTATTTTTAATTTCTTTTTAATTAGTTTAAATATATATTTTTTTTTTTGTATAAAAAAAAATTCATTTCATTTCTTTATTCTCATTTTATGTGTAATATTCGCTATGTACCTTTTATTATTTTTTTTAAATATATCTTAATTCCTTCATCGCCCCCGCTCCTCTCACAAAAGAACAATTTCCCAGTGTACCCAAATTTTTATTTTTCTTCCTTCAAAAGTAAAATTATATATGTTTTTCTATATATATATATTTTTATTATAAATTAGTTAAATATTTTAGTTTGATTTTTTATTATTAATCTTATATATTATTATATTCCTAAAACACTAAAGGGAATTATAATTTTTATAATCTATAAATTCAGAAAATTAATTATAAAAAAACAGCAGATTTGAATATACAAAACCACAATTTTTTTTTTTAATTTTATATATAAACTTATATTAATTTTAAATAATAAAATTTTGTTGACTATTCAAAAAAAAAAAAAAAAAAAAGATTTAATAAAATATATTATTTTTTAATTTAATTGAAATTTTTGGTTTTTATTTTTATGATTTTGTTAAAGGTTTGTATAATTTTGATTTTTATATTTTCCTTATTTTAGTTTAGTTTTTTTAACACTTCATTTTCTTGTTACTTTTATGTAAAAAATATGTTTGAAAATTGAAATTATATTTTTTTTTATTTTAACATAAATTTTGAATTTCCAATTAAAGCATTTCCCAGATTGCAAATGGAGTTAGCAAAGATTTATAAAAAGAGCCCTTAAACCTTCTGAAATCATAGCTGTAGAAGGATGTTTTTCTTTGTCGATGAAACTCCTTTCTGTGTCATAAAAGACTTGTACATATGAACTTAATTAAAAATTTTTTAATTTTCTGAGCCATTTTTAAGCTATTTATTAATACATTTTAAGAAATTAATGAGAGTTAAAGAGACAATTAGTAAAATTGAAGCGCTCTTAAAATGATATTTTAGATTGTCTTTCATACAGAAAAAAAAAAATATTTTAAAATCAGAAATAACATTAAATTATATATAACAGCTTAAAAATCAAACTTAGTTTATTTTTTTTAAATTTAAATGTGTTTACTTATTTTTAAAATGCTACAACAAAAATAGAAATACTAAAAAGTTTATTTTATCATGAATCATATTTACTTTAAAACATTTATACTTAATTTAAAAATGTTTTTTTTTTTTTTTTAAATAAGATTTTAATTCATTTAACTGTGATTAATTGATTTAACTATCATTTATTCTGTCATAATTTCTGAGCGCTCAAAAAAGTGTTGGCTTGGTTGTAATTAAATCGTGAATTCTTTTGTATGTGCTGTTACTTAATTTTCTTTTTAAAACTGTTTAAACCTCTTAAAAAAATGTACAAGTTATAAATATTACAAAAAATAATCTTGATTCATACGTCTTCCCCGTTTTTTAAATATGTCTGGACATATTTATGCAATTTGGCTGATAACCTTATTAGTTTTTCAGAATTATTAACCGTAATTTGATTTCAAACTATTTCCCGTATTTCAAATGAAGGCAGATCTGTAAAAATGGAGTCACCAGGGTTGTCAGGAAACCTTACTTTTTTGGACTTGCAATGCTCTGTGCATTTTTTTTTGCCAAATCTGACTTCAAGCTTTCCCATATTTTGTTCAACATTTTTAAGGTAAATACAGATTTTTTTAAAATAATTTCTTTCTAACCTTTAAAACTAATGAAGATATAAAAAGGAATATTTCACTAAAGGGAAGAATGAAACTTAAATTTATAACTGATTTAATATTTATTTTATTTTCACCAAATTTCCTCTGGCAGTTCACCAAGTTTCATAAAAATATCTTTTAAATATCTGCCATTATTTAAGAATTTCAAAAATAGTAGAAATGAGTCAAAAATTTAAAACTAGAAAATCAAAATACAGCTTTACAGTTTTTTTAATAACTCGGGAAATAGTAGTCCAATTTGGCTGAAACCCCTTTTGTTTTGGATTTTCGATAGTCTTTTAGAATTTTTTACCCAAATTCGATTTCAGAAAATAAGTATTTTTTAACGTTTTTGAAGTATGGCAACCCCCAAATGTAGGCTGATTTTTTAAATAATTTTTTTTGAACTGCTATAAACTAGGTTCACATCGGAGTAAAACTTTCACCAACGGGAAGAATAAAAATGCTTGAACATTTAAATAATATTTTTTTTATACAAAAAAAAACTACATATTTTGGGGTTCTTATAATCCTGTTATTTGAATGAAATTCTGTCTTAAGAACTTTGCTAGCTTTCTGAAACAGTTCTTTTTTTTACATCAGATGATCTGAAATTGTATAAATAAATTAAACAATAATATTTTAAAGAAATTAATTATGAATTTGTGTACAAAGTTGAGAAGATTTATTGTATAGGAGTGGATCAGTTATATTTATTTCATTTATTTCTTTATTTATGTTTTAAAAAAACATATATTTTTTATTCATTTAATTTAAATATTTGCTAATTTCTTTTTTAATTTTTTTTATAATTTCTTCTTTTGTTTTACTACACTTTAAAAATAACCATTAAATACCACCCAATTTAGAAGAGATTTATATGTAAAATCCGAATATAAATTTTTATAAAATGGGACGAATAAACTTCCGATTAATTTATGAAATTTATAACAAAAACGAAAGTAAAAAATCTTTATTTTCATCAGAGTTAATTTATAAATTTATGTAGTTTGCAGCATAATAAATAAAAACACAGCAGTTTAGTTATTTAATCACATAAATTGTATTTAAACAAAGTATCAAGTAGTAGTCATTAGTAATTAGTTAAAATATATACAATTTTTTTATTTGTAGTGTAAAATATAAAAAAGGACAATTATGGAATAACAAATTAAAAAATCAGTAGGAACATATAAATCGCAGTAGTAGTTTCAATATCAAAAATAAAATACAAATTAATAAAAAGAAAATTACAGAAATTGACTTTATTTAAAACAGAAATAGTTACTTTATACCAAACAAAAAGCAGGATTTTAAGGATTAAGTCATTAATAAGAAAAAAATATTTTAAACACTTCATTGCTGGTTATATTGACATAAATACAAAGCTGGACAATATTATAAAATCAGCTGCAGTTTTTTTTTTTTTATAAATTTGCAATTGTGGATTTTATTTCCAAATGTCAAAATAAGTATTGAACTGACCATACAAAATGGCAAAATATCCAAAAATTGTAAAGATCTTATATGTAGTGCTGCTTTTTTAATTCCGCTACCAGATTTTAGTGATAACGGTGTTCTCTCAGAATTTAACACCTTAAATCTGTAAAATTGTTTTTTTTTTGGTAGTTAACACTTATTTCGACCTTTAGAACTAAAGGCTGCAGGCAGAAAAATTAAAAAAAAATATATCAATTGATTTTTTTTTGTCTTCCTTCGTTTTACCATTCATTTTAATAATGTTTTTACCAATTTCACCATTTTTTTAAAACAATATTACAAAAATTTATAAGAAAAATATCTTGTTTTAAAAATCAAGAGTATCGCGAACAAAATTGTTAATCAAACACTGTTACAGTGTTTGCAAATTTCACTACCTGAAATTTTCCTTAGTAATAAAGAAATTATTTCAATTTAACACATTTTTGTCGTTTTAGAGAAATTTATTAAGTTTATAAAAAAAATCCTTAATCTAAAGAAGATTATGTTTTTACATACGATATTTGAAAATCGAATTCTTAATAATGACTTAAATTTTATACTCTGTCTGTTCGGAAATGCATCAGCGCCTGCGTACAAGCATCAGTTGGCAACACGGCAATTTATTTATTGGTAGAAAAAAAATTATAAAAAAAACTGATATTTTTAGCAATAAAATGGGCAAGTGTTTGCACTACAGTGTAATTGACATAATTTTTATGTTTCTCTGTAATCATTTCTCTGCTTGCTATCATTTTATTGTATGTGAAGATACCCGGTAAACAAATGTAAATCACGCACACTGATGTCAATTATTTAAAAAAAAAAATGTTAGATGAATTCAAAAAATCGCTAGAAAATCACTAAATTTATATAAAAAAATTAAGCGATTTTATTGTTAGAATATCGAAACTTGTTACTTTAGTCTGCGATAAAAATTATTGTTTCTTAAAAACTTGCTGAGCATATTTCAGTGGTCATAACAAAAGTTTTACGTGAAAGTGAAAATGTCATTTTTTTGTTTACAAATTCTTTTAGATTCATTAAAAATTGAAGTGAATTATGATCATTTAATGCAAAAAAAAGTTAAAATCGTATCAAATAAAATTCTAGAACACAGTGTAATAGTAACAAAACATGCTGGATAAAATGTAAATTAATGAAAAAATTTAAAATTTTTCATCAAATTATTGCTTTGAATTACGATGAAAAATGTACACATATATATTTTTTTTATCGAAATAAGAATCTTTTTTAGAAAAAATCGTTTTAAATGACATTTTGTTACAAAAAAAAAGAATATCATTTTGTAATATTTTTAAAAACACTACTTGTTATAAAAACTATTTTTCGTGACGGCCCAGAATAACAACGTGACGTATAACGATTGTCGCTGTATGAGAAAATACACCTAAAATAACCAAAACTGTCATGATTATTTTGGTGTAAAGAATACATTAGATATACTTTCCTCCTCATTATTTTTTCGTTTACTAAATGCAAAATATTTTTTTGATTTTAACATTAAAATCTTATAATAACAAAAAAATTAACTATATAAACAAAAAATTTTGCGCACCGAACATAATTAATTGGTTATTACTATTACGTTGTACATTCTCTGCCACAGAATATACATATATTTAAATCTTGTCTCGTCATATGATTTTTTGTATACACAAATTTTTTTAAAGGAGGCAACTCTGTTTAAAGAATGAGAAACAAAAAATGAGAGATTGAGAAAAAAAGTTGTAATAATAAAATAGAGTCTATCTGACCACTGCAACGCTCGACATGTTTTAATTGCCAATTTTTTGGGAAAAAATACCACACGTTGTTCTGTTTCTTCACTTCAGCTGAAAAAAACAACTCACTAGAGTTTTGGCTAAAATCTAATCGACAATGCTGTGTTTATGCGGCAAGGTGTTAACAGGAACATTCACATAAACTGATAGCATCCATGTAAAAGAGGTTAGAATAACCTCAATAATTCTATGCTTTTATTCTTAACATGAATTAATGTTAAATTTATATAGGATTTTTGAACACAAAATTACCGCACAACCACAGCTATCTCGCTAGGTCTGGCTAAAAAATCATCGAATTGGCAACAATGAACACGAAACACAAAATGGCTGATGCAATAAAAGCAACAGATACAAAGCAGTGATGCATTTTCGAACAGGCCCATCCTCAAAGCATTTTTTTACACATTCACTGTCTATAATAGTTATGAGTTTAGTTTTGTTCTTTTGCCTATTTAAAATTCAATTAAATAATTTTTTTTTGTAAAATAATGTACAAATCTTTGTTTCACCTTGTTACACATTTATATTATTTTGTTTTGCTTAACCAAAGTTACCTGTATAATCGAAAATAAAAACCTTATTAGTTAAAAATTTATGTTTTTTGAAGTAGAGAATTATTTAAACGTTCCTTTTTTTAAGTTTCTTAAGAAAGTGTTCTAAAGTTCAAAGGGCCAAGTATGTTAAATTTAAAGAAATGAAAAAGTGAAGGAATTTGGAAGTTTGAGATAATAATGTTATTAAAATTAATACAAAGAGAAGTACACACAAAAAAATCACTGCCAAGTAATTAGGAGCAATTTAACTAAAAGCAATTCAAAAATGAAGTAGAAAGAATTAAAAACTTGGTAAAATGTTACTAGTTTTTGCATAATGTTTACGAGAAAATTTTCATGAATAAAAATGCTCTTAATTACTTGGCAAAATTTTTTTTGTGTGTATATGGTGTCAGATGTAAACACCCTGGGGTTTGAAAATACTATTAAATTGCTATGAATAACAGGGTTTAATTAAAACTGAACCCACAATCCCTAAATAGTTGAATTTTTTAATAAAAAAAATTCCATTAACCTGGTGTTAACGTAAATTCATTTTTTATACTCAAACTTGAAAAAATATAGATCGTTTTATTGCGAAGTTCAGAACACTTTCTATTGACTATTTTTATTGTTCTTTTTAGCCTTTTTAGCCATATTTTGTTTAAACAACAAGTACAAATGTAAATCAATATATAAAAATTTTTTGTTAAATTTGATGAAATACTAAATCCTATGACCTGATTTGTTTTCTTTTACTTTTTGAAATTTATTTTAAATTTAATTTTTTTATCATAATTTTAATATAATAAAAAAAAGGATTAAAAAAAATATAAATTGTATATAAGTTAAAATATAAATATAAAAAAAGCTTAAAAATTAAATGGGCTGCTTAAAAAAAAATATATATATATATATATATAAATTTTTTTTTAAATATTAAAAAAACAAATAAAGAAATGCCAATAAGTATTAAAAACAAAATATTGGTCTTCAGGTTTTAAAAGAAACGAATTTAATGTTAATAAAAAATTAAAAAAGAAAAATCATAATATAAAACCGATAAAATGGTCTATAAAAAATGTGGAAGTTAAAGATTTTGAAAAATTCAACAAAATCTTTTAAAAAAACCCCTAAAACAACCACAAGTAATGCTGGTAAAGAGGACCAAAGAAATCGGTTGAAATTAATTAAGAAAACTTAAAAAAAAGAAGTAAAAATAAAATAAAACAATTTTTATATTCATTCATATTTAGTTAATAAGTTAAAAAATAAAAACATTTTTTACGGATATTTTATATATAAAGTAAAAAAAAAGAAATGAGAAAGTGTTAAGTAAGCAATAATAATTTTATCTATAAGCTATCAAAAATCACAATTAAAATCTTTTTTTTTTAATAATTAATATTAAAAAAAAACTTTTCAAAATTTTTATACATACTTTTTTGTTTTAATTTTTAACATAAAGAATTGTCGAACAATCTTAAAGCAAACTAATTTTATATAATTATATTCTAATTTTTATAAGTGTGTGTATTTTTAAAATATTAAAGAATTTTTATTTAAAAATTAAACAGAGAATTTATAAAAATATATTGAAATTCTCTATATAAAATGACTGGTTGAAAACCAAATAAATAAATAATAAAACCGCAACAGTAATGTGATGAAAGTGATGTCGATGTTATTACAGAGAAATGTTAAAAGAGTGATTTTTAAAAAAAAACAAGACTGGATATGTGTTTAGTATATAAGATTGAAAAATAAACAACAAAAAAAAAAAACGTGATGTTTCCCAACTCAAAAATTTGATTTTAAATCAAAAAACTCTACCAACCTCAATAAAGCATTTTTTTGCTATGATTTTAAATAAGAATCCCATCCCAAGCTAAAAAGAAAATTGTATTTGAAAGTGATGACAAAAAAAAAAGAAAGCAAAAGTGTTTAAGAATTGTTAAACAGGTATTAATTGAAAACAAAAAGGATTAAGGACTTCCATTTATAAAGCGAAATATTAAAAAAAAAATAATGACGTCTTAAACACACAAAATAAACTGCAATAATTATAAAAAAAAAATATTTTATAAAACATTAATACTACTACCTCATTTAGTAAATTGAAAAGATTGACAAAATATTAACAAAAATACCTCAATTTAGTAAAAATTGTATTAGAAATTTTTTACAACTGCCAACAAATATCCGGCAAAAATACCTCAAATATAAATTTAGAAAATTTATAGCAAAATAATACCTAAACATTGCCATTATTAACAGGCTATTAACAGGTTATTCAATAGCAGTTTATTACAACAAAGAAAAAAACATTTAAATTACATAAAATCCTGTAAATTATTTAAATCAAAAATCCTTTTCATAAATGAAGATCATATTTATCATGCACTTGCAAAAAACTCATCACATTTTTAAAACATTTTCAAGTACTTCATTATCACTCAAAAACATCACAAATCATCTTATATTAATATAGAAATTAAAAATATATTTTTTTTAACATTATGTAAAACACGTTAAATGAAGTTTTATATTAAGCTCAAAATCTAGAAATTTAGTTTGAGTATACAGTACCACATGATCGAAATCCAGGGGCCGAATTACGGCATTCGTGATAGAATGAATACGTTTGAAAACTGTTTTTTTTTAATATATAACTAATACAGAGAACACCAATTATAGCTTTTATTTTCAATCTAGGATTGAATTAAAACATCCCCGATGAAGAAAATTCCGTTTAAATATTTTATAATTTCAATCGAAAAATTATGATCACTAGTGCTGAAATTCGATCCCAGTTTAAACTAGATTTTGAGAGAAATCATCAAGCCTTAAAATTCTATAAAAAAAGTTTTACACTTCATCGCTTCATACAGGTTTACACAGTTCACACAGAGCAACTTTTGCTGTGCAATTCTTAAGTTTGTTGGAGAGTTGGGGAAAGAAGAGTGTTAATTTCAACGGATTTGCTTGTTTTCGGCAATTCTTTGTTTTTCATTCTGCATGAAGTTGGCTGCAGGTTGATATTTCACATTTTAAACTAATCATACTAAATACAATTGAAGCGGAGCCGCGAATAACGCTTTAAGCGACAATTTTAACAAAACTTGTTTTTTCCAGATTACCGTTAGAATAACTATCTTTTATGACTTAAAAATCAAATTAGACAAAATTATGCAGGATTTCGTTACCAAAATGCAATCTAAAGAAGTCAGTCAGTGGGATACATCTACAAGTTCTAAAACGTTTTTTTCGATTTCTCAACAATTTCAATTTTGTCGCTTACAACGTTATTCGAGGCTATGCTTCAATTGTTAAAATAGTACTAATAGTCTGTACTCTTCAACACTACTCCCTCTTTCCTCCCTCTCATAACATATTTTCCTAATTCTAACACAATGCACTGCATTAGTAGGGGACATCTTGGTTTTGTTACTCGATATTGACTATTCGATTTATAGAATATAGGTATTTTAATTTTTTGATTCTCTAAATTAGATTTCAAACAATTTTTAATTCTTTTTTACCTAAAACAAGTTTCTATAAAAAATTTAAAAAGCACAAAGAATTTTAAAATATTGGAAAATTTCTAAATTGTATAAAATGAGTCATATGTGTATCATAGTACTTTTAAGGTTCTAAAAAAAGTACAATAATACCAACTTCATCATTCCAGTTTAAACCAAAGGAAAACGAAAATTGCTAAAAAAAAATTCTCAGTGCGAACATTAACTTTTTTAACAGAGCATTGACAAGAATTGTCACATCAAAAGTTGCTTTGTGTGAAATGGTAATAAAGAATTTTTTTATCTAAATTAGTGACGGTCCAGAATAAGAACGCGACGTACAAAGATTGTTGCTGTGAGAAAAAACATGCCTAAAATAATGTCCTACGACGGGGATTGCAAAAATTGTCGTATTTATTTTTGTATAAAGAGTACCATAGAAATTCTTTCCTCTCCAGTGTCTTATATTTTAATTTTATAAAAACAATAAAAAGAAATAATTATTTTAATAAAAATGTAGAAACGAACATATAGGATGGTTCGCTAGTACACAAAGAGAACATGAGAGCCATAGAAAATCATATGTATGTGAATTTTACTCATCATATGTTTTTTGTTTACAAAAATTTTTAAAATGCGGAAACTCTGTTAAGAGATATAAAAGCACAAAAACAAGAGAATAAAAAACGTATAGAAAAATACGGCACGTTCTTGCTCTGGGCCGTCACTTGAGAATTTTACATTTTCGTAGGAATATGTTTCAGAATTAAAGAACTTTTGGCTAAAAAAAAATATATATATAAAAAGTTGTCTTGAATTGAGATTTATTCTGGCAACCTATATTCTTGCTTGGTTGGAGCCATCAATGTATTTATTTGAGGCAAGGAAACTTCGCTTAGTACAATAGAATCCCAATTAATATATTTCAACAGTGTCAGGTATACGTTCGATTGCTGTACAAAAGTAATTTGGTTGCTGCAACTACATCTCTAAAATCTCCATACAAAACGCTACATTTTGGTAAATCACTAAAATATATCGTACCATTTTGTTTGAATAATTTTGAGGTGTCCTTACATATTCACTAATAACTTTTTGCAACCAATTTTGATAACTTTCAATACAAGGCTTTTTGTGAGAATAGCAAACAATCTGGGTAAAAATTAACAACCTTGCATTTTTGCGCTAGGATCGCTTTAAAATAGACATTTCAAGATGCTTTAAAATTAAAGTCAGAACTAATTTTGCAAAATCCTTTGGGGAGCATACATTGAATATTCATAGGTGAATATAAGTGAAATGCGAAAAAAAAAACAATAAAACAAAATATGATTCCATTTTTGGTCCCACATTTTAACCCCAAAATATAATATTACGCAGCTAAAAAAAAACACAAGTTCCTTAGATTTTTCTCCTGTACAAAATATCTACAATTTCATTATTTTAACTCTTAAGTTCATTTTTAAAATCAGCGATACAATTTAGCCAGATGTCTAAAAATTAGTGCTTCGCCCTGTTAATACAAGGGGCCCGCGTTGGGCGACAAACTTTGACTTCAAAAATTAAACTAATAGTATTTATTTTAATACAAATAAAATCAAAAATGTCTTAGTTCCAAAAACATAAATTTTTTCCACTTATTCTTAAAAAAAGACACCCTTTGTACACAAAAATTACTAAGAAAATTTCCTTATAAATTTGAATGATTTTGCAATATTTTATGTCTGAAAGAATATCAGTCATTTGGAGGCAGCAATTTAGATAATTGAGACAAGCTTAAAAATTGTTTTCTGATGGTTATTTCTGCCAAAAAAAATTGTTTTAAAAAAATCAAAATTTTCCTTATAATTTTGAATAGTTTTGCAATATTTATGAGTGAACAATTATGAGTGAACATTTACTAAATTGGACTGTTAAATTCAGCAATATTTTTGCACTGCCAAGTGCAGACATAGAAAAATATCGTTAAACATCATTCAGGAGAAGAAATTATCATAGTATGCTCCTAATAAACATATATGTAATAATATAAAAATAATAATATATATAAATATAATAATAATAATAATAATAATAAACATATACCAATAATATTATGATCACTTGGGCAATTTTTTCATCACTAAGGATTTATATTATAATCACCAAAATCATAAAATGATCGTTGCAATTATAACATGATATTTCATATTACCATATCATATTATGATAAAATAATTGTAGTTTTATTATAATAATATGATAACTATATTATATTTTTTCTATGATTGACACAAAACGATATAATGCTCTTCAAATATTATTGCCCTAACTATGTTGTACTTGGCGAATAATTTGAACAATTCTTAGATTATTCGAATAATGTTATTAGCGAAAAGTTTAGCTGACTGTTAAATTCTGAAATATTTTGTACTGCGAAGTGATTGAAGAATGAAAGCATTAAAAAAAAGTTTAATATTTTTTTATAACATTTTGAAGGCAAAAAAGTACGTTTTTTTCAAAAAAAAAAAAATCATCAGATCTTTTTTTAAAATACAAATTCATGCTGGATACATTTACACAAAATCATGCAAATCGAATCATTATTATCCATCATATGAATCATATTTCGCCAGTCATTAAAGTCATGTTTAATTTCCAATCAATCCAGCACAACTTTTATGTAAATCATTACAAGGATTCTATAAATCCTAAATAAAATCATTAAAATTATATTTTATGTTTTCAACTATCTTATAAAAAAACACCCATTTGTAAATTAAATCATTGTAAGAGATAAACACCAAGAAAAAAATTTACTTAAAATATTTAAAAAAAAAAAATTAACATTTTCGTAAGCAATAAAATCGAAAAAAAAATATTATTTTTTTCTTTAGCTAATAGGTTGTAGTTTTAACAAAAGTTATATTAGAAATAACTAAAATTTAGGAGAATAGGTTAAATTTGTTAAGTATTTAAGTTGTGTAATTTTTATCATAATCAATGTTAAGTGTTTTTTTGTTTTTAAATTAATAAAATAAAAATAATATTAAATATAATTAAGAAAACAAGTTATATTAAAATCAAGGCAAAACAAACGAAATGCAATTAATGTTTAAATTAAAAATATGTTTAACACAAATATGCATATGTTTGTGATAATTTAAACATACTTGATTTATTACAACAAAATATGTTTTCCCAGGAATATTTATATATTTATCAAAAACATAAATTTGTTAATAGCAAACAATAAAAATTGTATGCGATATATGTTTAATATGAATTTAAGAAATATTAAATAAAAAACCAAACATGTTTTGCAGAAGTATAAATTTATTTATAACAAACATACAAATTGTTGACCAGAAACAATTGCATTTTATTACAAACATAATTAAGTTTACTATAAACAAAAATATGTTTTATAAAAAAAAAAAACTTTTTTTGTTTATGTAAACACATTTTTAATTGGGATGTGCTTACCTAAAACATGACAAAAAAAATGTTTGCTAAAAATATACATTTAATCGTTATAAGCATAAAATTATTTATCCTGAAAATTATATTTGTTTACGACAAATATAAATTGTTTACCACAAAAAAAAATATATATTTGAAAATGTCATTAAAAAATTTAAATTAAATTTCAAAAATGATGATTAAAAATAATTATTGCATTAAAGCAGTTAAATGTAACAAAATCCCAAAATTTATATAACACATTAGGAGAAATAATTTGTTGCAGGCTGGTCCTTAAACGGCGTTCATTATGCCCTAAGGAACACACCAAAGACCACGTTTTTAAAATTTCGCGAACTCGTTAAGAATTTCTTGTTCTTGTCTAAGAGCGCTATTCAACATCGCCCCCTGTCAACTTTCTTAGGCAAGATAAAAATTCCAGATAGGGACCAGCCTAAAACAAATTATTTTTCCCAAATTGTTATATAAGTTTTGGGATTTTAGCACATTTCAATACATAAATATAATTAAAAACAAATTAATAATAATTGTTTGCTTGAATGAAATTTTAGAATTCGTTTAAAATTATTTATAAATTTTAAATAATTTTAAACAAAATCTTAAATTGAATTCCATTAATTATAAAATATGCATAAAAAATATTGAAATAAATTTCAAAGTTAATTTTAACATAAATTTTATATAAATAAATCTTTTTTCTTTTTTAATATACCGGTAGTAAATTTATGTTGTGTGTGTAGTAGTTGGTAGTTTTAATAAGTGTATAAGTGTTTTAAAATTTTAAGCAATAATTATAATAATTGGCATAATTTTAAAAATATTAATAAAACTATTAATAAAATAAAAAATGGCCACAAAGATTTTAATAAAATTATCCTATAAATATAAAAATAAAACTGAAACTAATTGGCAAAAAGTATACGCGTTTTTTTTAAGAAGTGCAAAATTTATAATTATAAATATTATTTCTACTAATTGGCTTAAGTAATTATTATAATTTTAATATAATTTATGTAAAAAAAAATAAAATAAAAACAAGCTCCCAATATGTGATAAACAATAATGAAATAAACTAACAGTCATTCTGTGTTTAAAATAAATTTCGAACCTAATTCTCAAAAAAAAAAAAAAACTCAAAAACAATCCTTAAACTGTGACAACTGCGTTAAAAGTAGAACTTAAGATTAAATTAACAAAAAAAAAAAAATTGGCATTAACTGTGTTTTTTAAAAAAAAATTTAAAATATACCGTAAATAAACTGTGAGCAAATACAAAATGTGGTATTTTTTTGAAAAAAAAAAAATTATAAATAAAAACAAAATAATTTTCCAAAATTTTAAAAATATTTTTGTATAAGTTTATTAACAAACAATTGGCTAAGATATACTAAATTTAAAAATTTATAATAAAATAAAAATTTATTCATACTTTAATTTGTTTCTTCTTTTAACAAAGTCTGCGAAATTTTGCGTTTACAATTTTTATAAAATAGAATACATTTATATTTTATAAATGTTTTCTATAAGAAAAAGTACACTCAGAAACTGTGAAAAAAATTATATTAAGCTTGAAATTAAATTTTGCAAATAGAATAGTTTATAAGTTGATGTTTATAAAAAAAAATTAATTATATTTTTAAAAATCAATATAAATTAGGAGGAGCGCTCAAAAAAACGCACAAAATTTTTCAAAATTATAAAAAATCTCAACCAAAAAATAAAAAAACGTAAAAATATTAAATTTTTGTGGCTGCATTTTTTCCCCTCATAATTATGTTTTCTTTTTCAACTCATTTACCCAAAATTCATTCATTGCATTTTATTCATTTAACATAAATTATTATTATTATTATTTTTTTTAACATGAAGATTTTATGCAAAAATTTTTAATAGCTGTAATATTTTATATAAAGCTTTTGATGTTTAAATATAAATAACAAATAAATTATTTAAAATTGCCAACATTTTTATTTGTTATTACCACATAACGATTAATAAAAAAATATATTAATATTAATTAATAATTAACCACAAAGAAGTAAAGAAAATTACAATTTATCTAAATACCTCAAATTAAACATTATTTTTTTTGTAAGTGAATAAATAGTTTAAATTATATACAAAAAAAGCTTAAGATATAATTAACAATAATCTCCTTGTCCTTTATCAAAAATTCCAATTTATTAGTAAAATTTCCAAAGCTAAATAATAATAAATAACAAAAATCTTTTTACATTAAATTTAAATTTTAGTATCAAAAAATATTTATTCTTATTATGTCTTATTTGCATCTACGTTTGTGATAGAAAAAGTCATAAATTTTAAATGGCTGATTTCATTATTTATGCATCTTCATCAAAAAATATTAAAATAATTTAGTTTAAATCAA